>CAOLHI010002384.1:0-90000 GCA_948474755.1 Ctenosaura bakeri | reverse complement strand
GACATATGTGAAAACTGCCAGTGGGGAAGGATGGGATTTTATATGCCCCAAATTTGTTCTTTTGAAGATGGCAACAATCGGGCACTCATGACTGCTTCAGCCCGCGTTGTGGCCAGATGTCAGTACAGGTTGACTTCAAACTGTGGATGCCACAGTGTTTGGTGACTGTGTTAATGAGCTGCCAGCCCACTGTGGATGGGGAGCAAGGACAGGATCACGCCAGCACTGGCTCTGCCTTCACAAGACTGCACACACTAAAAGGGCAACACGCGATCCGCTTCAGGGAAATGGTTTTCATATCCCAGCTTCAAAACCTTCAGAGCATTTGGCGCTTTCATAGCCCACTTACTCAAAAGTGAATAACTCCCTTTTATACTCTGCGGCTTGTCCAACCACATTAGTGGAAGCTTCTTTTAAAAAAGAAAAAAAAATCTGGCTACTAGAAACTGATCAAAGATACTTTAAGTTCTGGGAGGGAGGATACTAAATCATATAATCTACAATTTCCAAGTCCATCCCGCTTTCTCTTAAAGCTTCAATACATGTATGCTTGTCTGTTAATATGAGTATGTGTGCACACATGCATGCATGCAAGTATACATAGAGAATATTTGTGGTGTCCTACATTGGGTACTTAGTTACACATTTCTAACTAACATTTCCTGGCTGGCACACCCCCAACTCACTGTAACAGCCAGTAGTTGCATTGATCAAAGGAGTTCAGCTGGTGATCAGTAATCGGAACACAAGGAAGATGAGGTTTCTATCTGCCTCCTGCCAGAGAGTGAGGTGGTGATGAGCAATTGCAGTGGGGTCCTTCTTCTGATGGACTCCTGTTGAGAGGTGAGTAGATAGTGCAGATGTCCTTGTACTTCTTTGGAGGTTTTAAGCAGAGGCTGGAGGGCCCGATGCCCCAGGGAGTGCTTTGCGGGTGTTCCTGCATGGCAGGGGGTTGGACTGGATGGTCCCTGGGGTCTCTTCCAACTCTACATTTCTATGATTCTATGATTCTACAGTTGGCCCTCTACATTTGCGGGTTTCACATTTACAGATTGATTATTTGTGAGTTTCTCCAACCCCTGCCCCCATCTCATGCACTTCTTTTCCAGGGGAACATTCCCTCTCAGCAGCTCTGATCAGGCATTGCAGGCCTTTGAAAACCTGCCTCTTGTGAGCCCTGGTGGCACAGTGGTTAAAAGCTGGTACTGCAGCCACAAGGTTGTGAGTTCGATCCTGCTGGGCTCCAGGTTGACTCAGCCTTCCATCCTTCCGCAGGTCAGTAAAATGAGTACCCATCTTGTTGGGGGCAATTAGCTAACACATTATAAACTGCTTAGAGAGCACTTAGCTGATAAGCAGTATAGAAATACACATGCTATGCTATGCTATGGTCTTCTTCCTTCTCTACCAACGGTTGCTGGTCAGCTAAGGACGGTTCACAGCCCTATTTCTCAGCACCACAAGCCCACTCCCGATGCCCTGCCTGTACCCAAGGAAGGAGATGGACAGGAAGGAAAAAGGACAGGGCCACCATGTTGACGTAGCCCTTTTTCCTCTCTCCCTGACCTGGTCTGAACTCATGTCTCCCCACCATGCCTCCGTTCCCTTCCCACAGAACACATATACTCATTTTGATATTTTTGTTTTGTTCCACTTTTGCCCCTAGCCCTAGTAAATGAGGAGGGGCAACTATACAAACAAATCAAGCTGTTATTCTGTTCTCCATTTATCTTAACTTACATTGGTCAAAGCATACAGTTTTCTAATTTCCTTTCAACTTGGTTGACACTGAAAACAGGTGACTTAAAAACCATATTTTTCCGCTTTTACTCTAGCGTTTTTTTCCTGATTGGTAAAAATGGTCAGCACAGTAGTTAAGATAGGAAACAGTCATTATTATTCCAGTGGCAAATTCTGGATATAATGCTAAAACATAAATGGAAGAAATGGAAGAAAATCTTTAGCTCATCCACTCCTTTCACTTCCTTTTGGCTAAAAGAAGACTGGAAGCATCCAATTCCTATTTTTAGACTAACCAGAATTTATTGTTATGGCAACACTGGGAAAAACTCTGGTTAGTTTAAACAAGAAGTGGGCAACCATGGCAGTCCATGTGTTTCTAGCTTACACCAAGTGTAGTCAACGATAAGAGATTTAAATAAGTTGTGGGCTGGGAAAGTTGCCCAATCCAGTTCCAACTATGATTTGACGAAACAAGCCAGGATCAAACCATAACTTAAGGTTGGACCGCACTCTAATGGATCCACATTTTAATTCAGGAGATGTGTATTAGGTGAGCCTGCTTTCTGGTTTGGATCCACCAAATTCTTCAATCATCCCTACTGAAAAGGCACACATCTGTCTTCCACTGTGAATGTTTAAAAGAAAGCTCACATGGCATGTACTGAACAATTTTGGGACAATGAATAGTCTGAAATTCTTCATTATTTACTCTTTCCTCACTTTGTGGGAATGCAGAGACTTTAATTTATTAATGAGGCTTAGGCTTGCAAAGCTCTTTTTGAGTCCTTGTTGAAAGGAAGCCACTAAGGCTTAGAAGGTTAAGATTTTATTTAATGTAATGCTAATATGTACTTGATTTCTTTCTTCCAGCCTCTTCTAGGGGACTCCCTTGGAACATAGGAACATAGGTAACCAGTTGTCAGCTGGTGGGGCGGCTACTAATATGCACCACTCAATTCCTTTAAAAGTATCCAAATATATGTGTTCACTAACAGAGAAGCTGAGCTAAAAGGGTCCCATTCCTTCCAGCAAAAATGTTGAAAGTGCTTTTCTTGACAGTTCCAGCCAGGCAGGCAGCCCTTTATCCCTTCGCTTTGAATCCCTTCTCCCAGACTTTTTGTCTCCCATCCAAGTCATTTCATATTTTGTGGCCATTAAGCATGCTCAGTCTTTCTTGTACTGTTTTAATTTGGACTTTTAAAAAAATCTGACATCCTTATAAAGAATACTTCTATGCCCCTGTTTCTCAAAGAATGCTACTACCACTCTCTTGTGTACTGACCGTGCTATTTTCATTATGTATGGAGTACTTACAAACCTACAGACTGGAATCACCCTGCTGTGATACAAGTTACTTATACCTTGGGAGCTTTCTAACAAAAAATAGCAAAGCAATACAGTCAGCCCTCCACATCTGCAGGTTTAATGTACTTGGATTTGATTATTTGCAGATTACCACCATCTCCACCACTGCCCTATGCCATTTTTAATAGGGAGTTATAAGTCTTGCCTTGCATTCACAGTCTCTCTGCAAGCCTTGCGAGGTTAAGACCCTGAAAGATGGAGAATGTGAGGCAAGGCTTGTAAGTCCCTATTAAAAATGGCACAGGGTGGCAGTGGAAGCACTGGCAAGTCCCATCAGCCACCCACTTCTGCCTTGCAAAGGGACTCTGCTGCCTTGAAAGCAAAACTGGGAGGCTGCCATGCCCCCCACTGCAGTGTAGAGATATCTGTGGATTTTCCACTTTCACCAGGTGCTGAACCCCTAATGCCCATGAATGTGGAGGGACAACTGTAGTATGCAGTGCATTTCAGACTTCTGAAGTGTTTTAAGATTCCAGATCATTTATCTGTGAAAGGGACGATTCTTTGCAATACTATGGGGAAGATATATTGCACTGGTAGGCTGAAGCTGGTAGAAGATCATCTTCATTACTTGTTTCCCTGACCTTTATAAGATTACCCACCTAAAGTTTATTTTGGCAAGATAATAGTCTATACAATAAGCTGACCAATCATGCTTAAACGGAAATAAGTTTTACACACCTCTGATCTGTGTGCTTTCCTGATCACTGCAGTGATAAAGAAGGCTAAGTTGATAAAGTTATTTTATATTTAACTTGTTTGCTTCCATTTTCTTGCTTGCTTTCTCTCTCTCCCTCTGCCTTCCTTTCTCAAATTTTAATTTCAAAATAAGTAAGTCAATAAGATTCTTTTGTGAAAGCATTTTTTAAAAAATGTTTTATTGCATTTAAAATGTTCTGTTCTTCTCTGATTTTCTCAATGGTCACTGGCTTGACAATAACAGACAATGGCCGCCCGGCCCCTCCCGAAACTGCAAACCTTAGGATTCCACAGGATGTTGCAAGTGGAATAATCGCGCTATAGCAGTCTAGCGTGGAAATGGCCTATAAAAGGATAATGCAGAAAGGCCCTGAGCTTGACACTTAAAGCACTTCACCACCCTGGCTCTCACTATAGTTATAGTTACTTTAAAAAACACACCAGAATGCTACAACCTGCTGGCCTGTGGTACAAACCAAACTTTCCTCCTGTCTACTTTGTGGTCACCTCAACACCGACAGCAGAGCATGAGACAGAAAACAAGCCTTAAACCATGTGTTTTTTCTCCTCCACTATTTAATAAGGTTGTGCCTCTGTAACTGGTCCGGTAACTAAGAAGTTAGTTATACTGCAAAAGAGGTCGAGTTATCCCTTGCCAAGTTATGATCATAATGTCATGTGACATTTATTACTGAAAAAAGGAAATAATGGCATGTCACAAGTTGTTTGCAAGAAATCACTTTCATGTTCTGACTTACAGATAGTGCTATTTGTAGGATTGGTTTTAATTCCATTTTCAGCCAACTGTAGATAGGCAGAGATTAACAGCAGAGATACAGGCTTCTGGTATGGAAGCAACTGACTGGTTGCATCCATTCAGTGTAACATAAGAACATGAATTAATGCTCAGTGTTTTCAGTGTACAGTTCCAGTTGCACTTCTCTGCATGTTCACCTGGCAGTATTCTGGCTTATTCAGGAGTAAACTTGGAGAGATCTGAGTTGCTGTCAGAGCAAAAGTTCCTGCCACTGTGTGTGTGTGTGTGTGTGTGTGAGAATTATTTCATACATTGCATTGAGTGGCTGAAATTTTGACTCGTTTTTCCAGTATGCACTCAGAGGAGGAAGTTGCTGGTAGGGGATTTCCTTCAAGACATTCTGAAACCTCTTGCCTCTCTTGTTATGAAATGGCATGTCAGCTTTCAGATCACAGTGCAAAACTGCTGCCTTCTCTTTCGCTCTCTCTGGGGAAGGCAGCCTGAAGGTTTCAGCCATGGTTGCTGCACGTTCTTGGATAGGATGTCACCCAATGGATTCATCACATGACCACCAGTGAAGGCCAGCTGGAAAAGCTTCTGGCAGGTCGCTTCCTGTTTCAGAGGCAACGGTCTTGCTATGTATAAAAATTAACCTCCAGCATGCTCTTGAGAATATTGTTTTTGAATGTTTCTGCATGCAAGGAGATGTACACAACCAGCTCACAGAAGGCAGGGATAGGGCTGGCCCAACATATTTTTCTGCCTGAGGCCAAGGAGCAAATGGTACATAGCCTTGGTCACTGTCCTAGGTTTTGGATCCCCCTTTTTTAGAGAAAATCCACTGGTCTTCTTCATAGCATTTTTATGGTGGCAGGTGAAGCCCTTTTGGTTTCAACACCACTTTGGGAACAGATTGTTTAGGTAGAAAAGGCTTTTAAGTAGAAGAAGCTGCCACCTTTTGAGACCCTGTAATCTGATGACCCACTCTTTCAACGCTTCCAGATTAAGGACAAGTTCCACTAATTTGCTGGGGTTTCCGCTCTTTCCTCGGTCCTTCTTGCCTATGGAAGCTCGCTTGGGACAGCTTGCATGCATGAGCTACTTGCAAAGTGAGGGGAATAGAAAGGCACCAAACTGGCTGAGAGACTTTTCAAGCAATCATAGAATCATAGAATCATAGAAATGTAGAGTTGGAAGAGACCCCAGGGCCATCCAGTCCAACCCCCTGCCATGCAGGAACACCCTCCAAGCCCTCCCGACAGATGGCCATCCAGCCTCTGCTTAAAAACCTCCAAGGAAGGAGACTCCACCACACTCCGAGGCAGCAGATTCCACTGCCGGACAGCCCTGACTGTCAGGAAGTTCTTCCTGAGGTTCAGGTGGAATCTCCTTTCCTGCAGCTTGAATCCATTGCTCCTTGTGTGCACAATGTAAAGTTGAAGGCTTTCATAGCTGGAATCCATAGGTTGTTGTGGGTTTTCTGGACTTTGAGGCCGTGCTCTATTAGTATTTTCTCCTGACGTTTCGCCTGCATCTTTGGCTGGCATCTTCAGAGGATCTACTAATAGAACATGGCCTCAAAGCCTGGAAAAGCCACAACAATCAATGTGTGCACAGTTGGTCCCAAGTGAGCCTCCGTAAGTCCTTTGTGCTCCCTGTAGTACAATACAAGCTTCACTTTTCAACCAAATCCTTTCTTCTGACAGTGCTCCAGTCCCTAACCTGTCAGATAAGTGGGGGAAGCCTATAATGCACTGTAAAGCCTGTATTTCTTGCTTTTCAATTACCGGTATATCTTTTAAAAAATTGCTTTCAGTTTTATTGATAACTAACGTATATACCCGACATTGTCTGGGATTTTATTTTCTCATAGCTTATACTTGTCAGAAAGATTTGAAATCCTGTGTCTCTAATTCCCCAAAGTGTCTTGTCCAGCATCTGTAACTTTTCCTCATATTCGCCAATCCAATCTGTATTCAGAGTAATTAACATAGAGAGGATGGGTTCCTGGAGGAGTACACTGCCCTCCTCCTTGCTGCTAGGCCTCATCTCCACAGCAACCAGCCTATTCAAGACAGACACAGTTGATTGAGGCCCAAGAGCTCTCTGACTGAGAATTCTAAAGATCCCTCCCTAAACTGCAAACCCCAGTATTCCATAGAACCTTCTTAAGCAGCCAGTCATATGAGGTTTGCTTGACACTGACTTTTATATATTAGACTTAATTGCATTTGTAGGCTTTTATTGATGCAAACTTTAATCTATGTCCATTTAAATTTTTGTTAGCCACCTTTGAACTCCAGGGCTGGAGAGAATGCTCATAATGATTCCTCCTCCTATAGTCATAACACTTAGAATCTCACGCCAACCCAGTATTCAAAGCCAAACAAGTTCTCCTTAGCAAATGTACTCCCACAAGCACTTCTCTCCATCTCCCGGTTGGTAACAATAAAATTATCACAAATTAATAAATCATAGTGTGCTGATTTCTCATGGTATTCCATAATCTGCTACTGCAGATGGCTGCCTGATTCTGCCTAATGGTAGGGCTGGACCTGGGCAGGATGCTGGGAACTCACTTGGCCTCTTCAGAGCTTTGCTCTATGAGTTGAGCACTTCTGGTCTCTTAAATTTTGGGGCTTTAACCAATCTTCACTGGCTTTTGTGTCATGCCCACCAGAGCTTCTCAGGCTATCTGATGTGCAGGATCAACAACTACTGTTTTCCAATGTTTTAGGGACCATAAAAAAACATTTGTGCCCAGTGAGTACAATTGTTTCTTTCTTTCTTGGCAATTTGCTAGGGACCAGTAGCCAGGGATTGATGCTGGTCCAGGGACCACCACTTTGAGAAGCACTGCCATACATCAAAGATTGCTGATTATTCCAAATTCCAAATAACTTCCATCTGGAGTTAAAGGCCCTGAAACCAAATCTGAATCCCAAAGACTCTAATTCCCCAAAAAACTGTCCCTCTATAATCATAATCATATCACTACCAGCAGCACCAAGGAGTTGTTCGTCAAACTTAGAACAATGTTCTGATGACTCACTCGAGACAACGATACATAGAATTTAATATACATATATTTAAATGTGTAAATCTGCTCCAGAATATTATTAGTATTATTCAAAGTGCTCTTACATTTATTCTCAGATTTTTGAAAAATACAACAAGTCAAAACACAAGGTCACCGAGCTTGACGGGCTCTATATTTTGCAAGTCTAACAGCACACAGGATCCAGAACAGAAAGCCATTGCTGCAAGGTCGCAAGTGAAATGCACGTTTCCTTTTGCTGAGACAAAGAAAGCTCTGGGATTAGATGACTCTGCAATTATGCAGGGAATTTACGGTCCCGTATCAGCAAGACATTTTTCAGCAAAAAGAAAATGGCACAAGGTTGGTGGTGAACACAGAATGGAAAGAAATAGTTACATCGTGCAAGAAAACCATGAAAGCTTATACATATGGACTGGTAACCATTTCTTATTCCAGCAGTTGCAGCCTAATAAATGTGCCCAAACTCTACTATATCATCATCATCATCATCTTTCTTTATTTATATCCTGCCCTTTTCCCAGTTTGGGATTCAAGGCAGCTTACAATATATAAAATACATATACAGCTGGCCCTCCACTTCTGTGAAGTTTAGGGGGGTAAGATAGTGGAAGACAATTGAGTGTCATAAGCCCCTTCCTCACCATATTTAACAAGCAAAAATATACCTGTACTGGCAGCAGTGTATATCTAACCTGACAGTGGAAGTTGTGTGGAAGTTGCACCCCTACCTTCTTACCCCTACCTCCACCCCTACATGCATGGCTTTCTGTGCCCCCTTGGCATTGCTGCCTGGAGCATGTGCCCTACTTGCTCTACCCTAGCCACTAGCCTCTGATTGGCGGGGTCCCTGGGCGCGGCTGCATGCATATTCCCTTGCTTGCTCACTCACTTGTGCGGACAGGAGGCGGAAGGGAACGGGATGGGGGAGTGGGAGGAAGGAGAAAGGGGACACTCATCCCATCCCCTTCCCCTATCTTGACTGTGTGGGTAAGCAAACATGTACATGTGTCCTGCCTCCCTTCTCCCATCCCATCCCCTTACCTATGTGCATGGGTGAGGGGACACATGTGCAGCCGGGTCCAACCACCCCACCATTTTGATTTTTTTCCCAGTGACACAATCTGCAAATAATTATGTCTGTGAATGCTTAACCCACAAATGTGGAGAGGCAACTGCAGTTAAAATTAACAGAACATGAAATTTATAAGACGAATACGCTATAAAAAAATGAAAACCAGCTAAAACCAAAAATCATTAAAAAATATCACAAGAAAAATAACAGAGAGAACATGAACTAAATTGGTTCCCAAGGTGATAACTAAAAGAAAGGTTTAAAATGGATCAAAAACTGTATGGATTTGAGAGAAAAGAGAACGAATTGGACATATTGATGAAGGGAAATCAAAAGAAAAGAATTTCAAAATTCTATGAACTGTTGTTGAAAAGAGAAATGGAACCAGAAGTAGTTAAAGATACAATGGTTAAATGGGCTCAGAATATGGGGCACCCAATTGAATTAGAAGTTTGGGAGAAAGTATGGAAAACTTTCACAAAATGTCACATAGATGGTATATGACCCCAGAAAGATTGCAAAAAATAGCTAAAAATGGGAATGCAAAATGTTGGAAGTGTGATGAAAAGACTGGGTCCTTTTTTCATATGTGGTGGACTTGTGGAAGGGCAAGAAAGTTCTGGAAGGGGATACATGATGAAATTCAAAGAATCTGTAAAATATACTTTGAATTGATACCAGAATTTTATTTGTTAAATATGTTAGGACAACAAAAAGCGATTAGAAGTCATCAGAAGATATTGTTATATTTGATAACAGCTGCAAGGTTGATATACGCGCAACATTGGAAAGAAAAGAAAGATATTGATTTAGGAGAGTGGAGATTAAAAGTTCTTAATATGGTAGAGACAGAAAAGTTAGCATTTTTATTGAAAAATAAACCTATCCAGAACTTTGAAAGGGAATGGAAAGGAGTTTTGGAATGGATAAAAATATAAAAGTATATGAAATCCAAGAAAGAGATAATGTAATTGTTTTTCTCTTCTGCAAATGGAAATGTAACTGTTATTCTTTCTTTTTCCTTTGGTAAATGGAAACTAAGAAGACTCAACTGGAGTAAAATGATATGGAAGTGGGGGGGAGGGTGTGATATATCTGATAATGGGGTATATCCACTCTTTTTTTTATGCAATGAAATTTTTTATAAAAATATTTAAAATAAAATAACAGAGAGAAAATCCAGCATATTGTTTAAGAGGAATGGGCCCCATATACTCAGTCCCTGAAGGCCTGCCAAAACAGATTGGTTTAGAATGAGAGTAGGGAGGGTACCAGTCTCCCCTCCCTGGGAAGGTTAGTTCCAGAATCTGGGGGCAGCCACCAAGAAGGCCCTCTCCCATGTTTCCACTACATGCATCTGTGAGGTGGGACAGAGAGAAGGGCCTCCCCAGCCGATCTCAAAACTTGGTCAGGTTTGTAAGTCCTTTAGATAACCTGGACTTGAACTGTATGGGATCTTTTCCCATCTGTATCCATGTACCCTATACCAAATGATCAAGTTAGATATATACGCTCTTGGTCTATGCATGGAAAACAGGAAATTGTTTTATCCCAGATTAGGTTAATTGCCCATGAGGACAATATTATCTATTCAAATCTTTCCAAGCAGATGTGCCAGGTCAGGGGCAAGCAAAGGAAGGCAGATCAGGCTGTATTAGTGGACCCTTGGATGATCTGCAATCATAGTTTTTCAGACTGTCCTGTTCAGCTTTCCGCAGTTCATTTGCTTTATTCTCGTATTTTTTTTCCTTTGAAGCACTCGTTGAGTGAAATCACAGTCCAAAAACATGCTGAATAACGAATTAGGAAATATAGGGAGAGTTGACACAAGTTCGAACATGTAAAGACTGCAATATCGAGGAAGGACATTCGTGTATGAATGTGGCATCACAGATAAACCCCCAAAGAATGTAAAGATAGGCCTTGTAGGTCAGTGGAAAACTGCATCTGAACGAGGATCCTTTTTCTCACACTGGTAAAACACAGGATATCTTTGGTAAGCCCACGATTGACCATGGCCATAGTGCCTTTCCCATACTGCTGCACTGTTATTCATTCAATTGAATATTTATTATAGCCAGTGTGGTATAGTGGCTTGAATAGCAGAACTGGACTCTGGGAGGTCAGGGTTTGAATCCCCACTTAGGCATGAAAAAAACCACTAGGCAACCCTGGATAGGTCACACTCTCTCAGCCTCAAAAGAAGACAATGGCAAACCCCCTCTAAACAAGTCTTACCAAGCAGAGATGCATCTAGAGTGGGGCAAGCAGGACATGTGCTTGCCAGGGGGCCACAAAAAAGCCGCACATGTAGGGGTGGGGGTAGGGGTAAGAAGGTAAGGGTGCAACCTCCATGCTTGCACTATGCGCTACTTACACTAGATATGCCACTGTTGCCAATAATATTCTGTGATAGGTTTGCATTAGCATCATCAAATGTTGGAAACAACTTGAAACACACAACAACTAGGAATGACAGGAGAGATCTGACACAGGTCTGGACTACAAAATCATGAGAAGAGTTTCATGTATGATTGGGGCATCATTGATAAAACCCCAAAAGTATGGTAGATCAGCTGAAAATTGTACCCGATTTTCAAAGATGAATAGTGGGAAATCAAGCAATCTTAGGGCGTGCTCAGGATGGCAAAAGTTTTTAATAAGGAAGAAAACACAAACTCACAGTGAATGCAGCAGTGTGCTTTTGCCTGAGTCTACAGGGAAGGACAAGACTCTACTCCTTCTCTCCTCTCCCCTGCAGAGCTAAGTGAGTGCCAACTACCTTTGCACTTTGAACTCAGTTTGCAGGAACTGAAGCAAGCTGTGGAAAAAAGGGGAAAACAGGAGGAGGAGACAGGAACTGGGACATTTTAAAAGCAGCTTAAAAAGTGGGATGGGAGGCAGAGGATTATCTGGGTCTGTCTCTGCCACATTTAGACAGTTGGAGGCTATGCTGACGTAGGTGTGAACGTAGGCTTAGTCCCATCTGATTTTAAAATTAGGAGACCGATGCTTCCTCGCCAGACATCAAGTAGTAACAACAATTATCTTATTGTTTTCTAATTTATGCATCATCTAAAACTTACATTGAAAAAAAAAAATCTTCTGAGGCACCTGTGAAACTGCAAGGACATTTTTTGGCTAACAGCAGTGTATTCGAGAATAGAGAAAAGGAAGTGGCTGAGAAGCAAATACATGGCTTATGTGGCTTTTAAACAGTCTCCTTCCATTTCACATGGTTACCAAGTAATGAAGGTCACGCAGCAAATATTTCACAAAACTGAAACTTTTGAAAGTTTTCACAGTTAAATAAAAAAGGAAGGGAAAAAAAACAGCATATTTGACAAAGTTTTAACCAGTTTTGGGTAGGTAGCCCTGTAAATCTGTTGCAGCAAAAGCAACAAAGGCTATTTCCGCACCATACTGCTATAGTGCTATTATTCCACTTTCAGCCTCCTATGGAATCCTGGGGTTTGCAGTTTAGGGAGGGGCATTTAGAATTCTCAGCTATTTGGCCTCAGGAAACTACAAACCCCAGAATTCCACAGGAGGTTGAAAGTGGAATCATAGCACTATAAAGAGTGTGAAAAAGCCCAAAGAGTCTTGTGGCACTTTAACAAGCTTATACGGACAGTGATTGGCTTCAGACCACAAAAACTTAAGCCAAGTAAAAAATCTGCATCTTTTTTTTAAAAAAAAATATTTTTATTAACATGTATTTAATATATAACAAGTATTTAATATATAAAACAATATATAGGGGACTAAAAAGACAATCAGTAAATAAACAGACGAAGAAAGTCTAATATCTAACCTAATACTAATATTTCAACAGAACAACACAAAATGCCTTATCCAACTGCTAATTCCTTAATTGCTAGAACTCCTTAATCCAACTCTAGTCCCAAAAAGAGTAAATCTACTGAATTGACAGCTGAATGGCTGGTCAACCCTTGTGTAAATCTGATTCTGTGGGCTACTCCAGTTAGCACAAACAACTGGGCCATTTCCGCACTAGATTGTTATAGTGCTATTATTCCACTTGCAACATCCTATGGAATCCTGGAGTTTGGGAGGGGCCGGCCAGCCCCTCCCTGAACTGCCAACCCCAGGATTCCATAGGATGTTGAAAGTGGAATGATAGCGCTATAACAGTCTAGTGCGGAAATGGCCCTGGTTTTAGACCTAACAGATTTCCACAACCCTAGATACATATGGCTTTAACAAAAAATCTGTATCATTACTGAAATCTTGTTTTAAAAAATGTTTTTGCATTATTATCTAAAGCAGTGCGCCAGGCTGACACTTCTATGTAGCTTTCTGCCACACTCACAACATTTTTTTTCCTAGGTAGCAAGCTAGAATAAGATCAACCTTCGATTTGCAAGCCCTGGGCAAGAAAGTGAAGAGTTTAGAGGCACAGGTGGTATTCTCGCCAATTCTACCTGTGAAAATAGAGGGGCAGTAAGATAGTGAAAGTGAATGACTGGCTACACAGATGGTGTTGAAGAGAGGTAAGGCTTCTGGGAGCATCATCTCCACTTCTGAGATGAAGGACTACTGGTTACAGATGGGCTACACCTCATTTAGACTGAGAAAAATGTCTTTGGCAAAAGCATGATGAACCTGATCAAGAGGCTTTAATCTAAATCCTTGGGGAGTTGGAGATGACAGCTTAAACACCTGTCCAAAAGTAAGCTCTAAACATGAGGATATGAATTCTAGGCCCTTTTCTCATGTTTCTTTTCTTTTTTCTTTTTTTGCACGAGCGCCCCTTGAGCATCGCACAAATGGGAGCGTTGCTCCGTACGACACACTCCCACTCGCGCAAAGCTCTCGAGGCTAAAGTGGGGCGCGTGCACATTTTTTGATTTTCGGCTTTAAGCCGAAAATGCCCCGTGCTCATGCAATGCTCGTGGCGCCCTCGCGCACTTACCTGCGTGCGGTGCGTCAGCGAGCTGGGTGGGTTGTGCTTCCTTCCCCCAGCGCAGCCTACAGCTCCCAGACTGCGCTGCGGGCGGAAGGAAGGGGCGGGGCGCTAGCGCGACGGTCGTGCTAAGGAGGAAGCCAATGTGGGAGGAAGAAGGGCTGTCGTGAGCTGCTGACGCGAGCGGCTGCTTGCACAAGCGCCGCTCCCCACTGCCACGACAAAGTACAGTGCGAAAAGGGCCCTAGAGAAGAAGCTGAGGGAGAGAATGGGAGCCATAGTAAAACTCACCGATGAATTAAAGGGGAGAACCAACAACACTTTAGATGTCTATACACCAGTACATAGAGTCTGGGAAACAAACAAGATGAACCTGAAGTCCTACTGCAGGATGATAAATATGACTTTATAGGTAGGATGATTTCCATGATTGGAATATAACTGAAGGATAGGATCTGTTCAAAAAGAATAGATGAGGGAAAAAAGTAGAGGAGTAGCATTATATGTGAAAGACAAATTCATTTGTACTGAAATCCACACAAGTGATCAAACTGGACCAATGAAGGGAATTTGAGTAAAAATAAATGAAGAGAGAAATAAAAATAACACTGTGGTAGGAGTTTATTACTGGCCATCAAACCAAGACAAGGTGATGGGTGATGCTTTTCTGAAACAAATCTCAGAAATCTCCAGGAAGCAAGAACTAGTACGAGCTCTCTGGTTGAGAATTCTAAATGCCCCTTCTTTTTTTCTTTCTTTCTTTTTTTAAATTTATTTATTTGTATCCTGCTTCTCCATATGGATCGAGGTGGCGAACAACTTAGAAATAGTATGTATTTCGATACATTTTTCTATACATGCCCCCAACAAGCTGGGTACTCATTTTACCGACCTACGGAAGGTTGGAAGGCTGAGTCAACCTTGGAGCCCGGCAGGATTGAACTCACAACCTTGTGGCTTGCAGTACTGGCATTTAACCACTGCGCCACCAGGGCTTCTTAAACTGCAAAGCCCAGGATTCCATAGGAAAATGCTGAAAGTGGAGCAATAGCGTTATAACAGTGTAGTGTGGAAATGGCCTCAGAGCCAAACAGTAGCAAAACGGAGGAGTTGAAGGTTTGGTGCATTGACTTCATACCCCTGTTATGAATATGTCCATTTCTAAAGATTGTGGAGCAAAATGCACAGCAGTAACACTAAGAGTAACTGTGGCAATAGCAGTAATAGTTTCTTAGTAGGAATTATATAAATAAAGCCCTTTCAGTTAATAATAAGAGAGTTTATATGTTAACTGACTGATTAAAATTGAAGGGAGTAGCTCTGTTAGGCTGCCGCAGCAAAAGAAAGAAAGGAAAAAGAATCTCGTGACACTTAAAGACTAAGATGTTTCTTTTGGCACAAGCTTTTGTGGACTTCAGCACACTTCCACCAAATGTGTGCGATGCAAGACGCTGGGTTCCAGAAGAGTTTACGGCCAATGAAATGTGTTAGTCTCTAAGGTGCCACGGGCTCTTTTTGTACTGATTAATTCTGTATCAATATTCACAGGCATGCTTCCTGGCAACTTGGGAGAGGGTGAACTCAGTAGCTGCTCCCAGCCTTTGGAACTTCTTCCCTAGGAAAGGGCCCTTCCCTGTTGTCTTCCCGGTGACAGGTGAACACTTTTACTTTCTGAAAGGCTTTTAAGAACGGACTGCATGAGATTTTAAAATCTGTGCCATTCTACTGATTTTTCTTTTACCATTTACTTATTTACTGAATTTATATCCTGCTTTCTTTCCAAAATGAGATTTAAGGTGTGTTTTTTTTTTAAAGCATTTGTTTTAAACAGTATTATTTCTCTTGGAAAAGAAGACGGCTGCCTTACAGCTGGACAGAGGAGATTTCTGCACTACATGGTTGTAGTGTTATTACTTCACTTTTGACATCCTGTGGAATCCTGGGCTTTGCACTTTTAGGGAGGGGATTTTAGAATTCCCAGCGGGAGGGCTCTTTGGCCTCAGTAAACTACAAAACCCAGAATTCCATAGGATGTTGAAAGTGGAATAATAGCATTATACCAGTGTAGGGTGGAAATCTCCAGGCTAGTCAAAGAAGTCACAGGCCATTTCCACTCTAGTCTGTTATAGTGCGATGATTCCACTTTCAACATCCTCTGGAATCCTGGGGTTTGCAGTTTCGGGAGGGGCCACTTGGCCCCTCCCAAAACTGCAAACCCCAGGATTCCAGAGGATGTTGAAAGTGGAATCATCGCCCTATAACAGGCTAGTGCGGAAATGGCCACAGTCCTTCCTCTAGAAGACCTGAGCAGGCCTGTTGGTAACACAGCAACTACAGTAACTCATTCATAGGAGTGGCATAAGTTGAAGCTGACTTGACAACAATTAATTATAATGGCTCTACAGGCTGTGTAACCTCATTTTTATCAATTATATTTTGTATTATTACACATGCTGTCGTTTAATCCGCCGTTGTGGCTGTTGTGTGCCTTCGAGTCATTTCTGACTTATGGTGGGCAAAAGGTGACCCTATTATGGGTTCTCTTGGCAACATTTCTTAAGGAGCATTTCCCATGACCTTCCTCTGAGGCTGAGAGAGTGTGACCCACCCGAGGTCACTTATGGGGTTGCAATTAACTACACTACGCTAGTCTTAATCTGTATGTATTTTAATTTCTGTAAGCCAATTTGGGTCCAAGTTTTGTGGCAAAATGTGGGATAAAAGTAAATTAATAATAACAGTAATATTTACATAAAAGGGATCAATGGTTCTTGGGCAAGCAACATACTTGTTTAAATTTTTAGGCCATGTGTGATTCCCTTCTGTACAATGATACAGTGGCTCTTTTAAAATGGTGGTTGCCTAAAGCAGTTTTTAAATAATGACCTGTACTTCAAATAATAATTTCTATATGCAGTATGCTCCCTTAATTGGAGGCACCTTCTAAGTCAACTGCAAGTTTTTTTTTTAAAATAATTAGTCTAACATGTTTCATCTTGCAGCAGCAACAGTAAAAATCTGGTGGAGGAAATAACTTAGTAACAGCGGAAGAGGGCTGCTAATGACTTACCAGTGCTGAAAAATACGCCTGACTTTCACGACTGCCTCTTTCTCTCTCCCTCCATCCCTCTCTCACACAAACACATTCCCCAAATTTGTGACATCCAGATGTGTTGGACCACAACTCCCATCGTGGCCAGCCTGCATGATCAACAGAACATCTGGAAGTTACCAATTTGGGGGAAGGCTGATATAAATTAATGGTGGATTCATTATCCAAGTGCCTATCTGTAAACAGCCAAAAGGGTAGCATTCATCAGCAGTCTCGGGAAAGCCCTAATCGTTTGTGCATGTACAGAAAAAATTACAAGCCTGTGCCACAGTCCACTGAGAAGTGAGCATTTGCAGTGGCTGCAGAATGCTGTGCATCTCTTGGGCCATTTCCGCACTAGCCTGTTATAGCGCGATGATTCCACTTTCAACATCCTCTGGAATCCTGGGGTTTGCAGTTTCGGGAGCGGCCGCCTGGCCCCTCCCAAAACTGCAAACCCCAGGTCCAGAGGAGGTTGAAAGTGGAATCATCGCGCTATAACAGGCTAGTGCGGAAATGTTGGAGAACAAAAAAAAATAAAAATAAAAAAATCTGGAGGAGCAGAAAAAAAACCTGGAGGAGCAGAGGTCGAAGGCAGTCTCCCTTGAAGAGGCACACACCACACCACAACATTTTGTTGCAAATCCTATTTGCATATTGGCCAGTATTTTCTATCAGTTATGATCATTCTGTCCAAAACCACAGCTTTCTTCCCCAGGGAATGCTAAGCAGGATCTTATTTTAATTCATAGGAACAACTTAAAATTTTCATTGTTCCATGCAAGTTTTACAGAGCAACACGGCATGAAATGGTGATAATTTCTGCGTTCTTCACAATGAAGAACAATTCATTTTTTCAACGGCTGACACTACCAAGATGCTTATGTCCTAAAAGAGATATGAAATCTTTTTCTTTCTACACGGAGCCAAGAATATAGCTGCATTGTTGAAAGGCAAATGAATAGACAAAAGAGCATTTCCCTCCACTGCAGTTAGTTATTACAATCATTCCTTTGACCTAAATAAATAAATAAATAAATAAATAAATAAATAAATAATTTTTTTAAAAAGCTGATTTTGGTCACATTTGAATTTTAC
Source organism: Ctenosaura bakeri (assembly GCA_948474755.1). Taxonomy (NCBI): domain Eukaryota; kingdom Metazoa; phylum Chordata; class Lepidosauria; order Squamata; family Iguanidae; genus Ctenosaura; species Ctenosaura bakeri. Next base: position 72,187 of record CAOLHI010002384.1, on the reverse strand, counting down.
AATGGTTTACAAGTACAACACGGCTGAATATTACATATTCATGGCACATCACAAACTGTACTGAACTCATCATTTGGCATTTATGACTTCACCCATATCATAACTATGAATGGGCATAGACTGTGGTTTCCAAGCAGAAGGATCAACACCATTAGAGACACCAATAAATGTGGATGACAGAGAGTAAATATGGCCACATCTTGCTCATGCAGTATACTACACTGGTTGTTACGCAGAGGTTGTGCATCACTACACTTTTGTTGAATACGGACACAGCACAACCAACTGCGTATCTGCATTGCTTACTGTTCATTGTGCGACAGTGAATGAGCAATGGCTTTTTCTGCAATCTCAGTGAAGAAAGTGGTATGTTGAAGGTACTGATGAATGGTTATGCACCATCCAAGAATGTACAACTTCACAAGCTAGAAGCCTGTCAGTTAGATCCATCAAAGCAATCACTGAATGGTAAGCCAAGATGTATGTAAAACCAACAGCTCTACTCTAGCGGCAACAAACACCAAAATGGGCGACCAAAATGGTGAGAGGTCTGGAAGCCATGCCCTATGAGGATAGACTTAGAGATCTGGGTATGTTTAGTCTGCAGAAGAGGAGGTTAAGAGGGGACATGATAGCCATGTTTAAATATTTGAAGGGATGCCACATAGAGGAAGGAGGGGGCTTGTTTTCTGCTGCTCCAGAGACCAGGACAAGGAGCAATGGATTCAAGCTGCAGGAAAGGAGATTCCACCTGAACTTCAGGAAGAACTTCCTGACAGTCAGGGCTGTCCGGCAGTGGAATCTGCTGCCTTGGAGTGTAGTGGAGTCTCCTTCCTTGGAGGTTTTTAAGCAGAGGCTGGATGGCCATCTGTCCAAGGGAGTGCTTTGAGGGTGTTCCTGCATGGCAGGGGGTTGGACTGGATGGCCCCTGGGGTCTCTTCCAACTCTACATTTCTATGATTCTGTGATTCTAACAACAACACGATTTAGGCCCATGTAATATGGTTACACATCACCTACGCAACCATGAAATGAATATACCTTTTGCATAATGTTCCCCAAAAGTATAACTGCACAGGTAAAGAAACTAACACGTGTGTGGCACCAAAAGAATGCCAGCCTATGTCTGGTTCGCATCTAGATATGATGCACAATTGATGCAATTAAACTATGGGTCAATCCTACCACTGCACATCAACTGCATCACTTCAGGCTGCAGATGGGGAATGTTACTTTGCCACTGAAATTTGTATGAGGCACAAGAACGTGTGTTCTACTTTACAACTGTCACTTCTCAGTTGGAAGAGCTATCCACCTGAAGTCTAGTTTAAAGATAAATAATTGTAAGACAGGAAAGCCCCCAAGTGGGTGTATCCTTTGCACCCAAACATCAGGACATACGGGTTCACAGCTTATCTAGTCACAGCATTCCCCACTGTGGTGAGATGTATGACATTCTTATTTATGTGAGAGCCATTATTATTTCTTGATTTTCATGTATAGGTATAAATGACTACAAGAAATTTTTTATGCAAATCTGAGCCCTCTTCTCCTTTGCTTTTTTTTACTTTACTTCTGATAATGCTTATGTGACCACTCTAACAAGTTTTTTCCCCTTCACACATTATTGAGAAGACATGGAAACAGGAAATCCCTTCCTCTCCCATGTCAGTGGGGAAATCTGTTCTAAATATGGACTGAGGCCATTTCCGCACTACGCTCTTATAATGCTATTATTCCACTTTCAACATCCTGTGGAATCCTGGGGTTTGCAGTTTACTGAAGCTAAAGAGCTTTCTGGCTGAGAATTCTCAGTGCCCCTCCCTAAATTGCAAACCCCAGGATTCCACAGGATGTTGAAAGTGGAATAATAGGACTAGAACAGTGTAGCTTGGAAATGGCCTAAATCTAATTCTGTATTTTTGGCAACTGAGGCTTTGGTATTGCTGTTCTAAAGTTGAGACAGAAGACAAACTCTCTTCCATTTCCCTTTCCCATTAAGTAAGAGAATATCTCCTACCAATAAAAGCTGCTAAGTTTTACGCATTACATTGTAAAAAGAGTAAAGGTAGCCCTTATTATGTTGCAATCCCAATATAACTTATTACATCTTAGTTACTGCAAGAAATAATTGATGGCAAATAACTAGTGATGCAGGAGTGGTTAATTCAAAGTTCCAATTATGTATTAGATCTGCACGATGAAACAAAATGTATCACATAGCTCAAACTAAAAAGCACAAGCATATTTCATTAGAAGGCCATGCATGGGCAAAAGCACCTTCACCATACTGATAATTAATTACATGTTCATTACAATTTCCTAAAAAGACATGGGCACTATATTGCAGTTAACATAGTTTTCCTTTGGTTTCACCTATATATTTTAACTAGTATCGGAAAGACAATAAAGATCAGGTTTTTAAACTTTATTAACTGCTTGACTTATAATTAATTTGCTGATTAAATTTACATACTGCTAAATGAATACCAGGTGCTGTAGGCTATATTTCAGGGGAAGGAACTGGCAAAATCACCTCTGAGTATTCCTTGCCTAAGAAAATACTACGATATTCTTGGGGTCAGCCTAAATCGACAGGCAACTTGAAGGAACACGCACACACACAAATTTCAAAAGTATTGCTTGAGACCATGCATGAAACCACAGAGTTCTCTCAAGGAGGAATAATATATTTTTACAAGAAAGTTTATGACTCTAGATTTAAAGAAAACTGGATTTATTAGTTAATCACACTGGCAAAGCACGCAATGTTCTTTGCAGACGTGGTTTAACTTGCTTTTTTCCCACCCTATGAGAGGGAGACTGATAAAAAGAAGTTCTAGTTCAGTTTAGTTGAAGATTCATATCCCATCTCCCAATCATAGATCCATAATCAATGCCAAAGACCCTCTCTCTCACTGCAATGTTTTCCCTCAAAGACCAAGATATATCTTCTCAGTAGCTCTAACAACAGTGCCCAGATTATTTGTTGTTTGCCGTTAGTTCAACTTCAATTTATGGCAAGCCCATGAATCAGAGAACTCCAAGATCCTGTCATCAATAACCTTCTGCGGGTCTTGCAAATTCAGGGCTGTGGCTTCTTTGACTGAATCAATCCACCAGCAATGTGGTCTTCCTCTTTTCCTACTGCCTTCCACTTTAGTAAGCATTACTGTCTTTCCCAAGGAGTCACCTCACCTCACGATATGTCCAAAGTACAACAGCCTTAGTTGGTTCATCTTGATTTGCTCCATGATGCATTTACTGTTCTTTTTTGGCAGTCTGTGGTATCTGTAGAACTCTCCTCTGGCACCATATTTCAAATGAGCCCAGCTTTCACAACTGTACATAGAAACTGGAAACACGAAGGCAGGGACAACTATATATTTTGACACTTCAGGATCTTGTCTAGTATCTTTATAGCTGCCCTTTCAAGTCCCATAGGGTTTCTGCACTATAGCGCTATGATTCCACTTTCAATGTCCTATGGAATCCTGGGGTTTGCAGTTTCGTCCTATGGAATCCTGGGGTTTGCAGTTTGCAAACCCCAGGATTCCATAGGATGTTGAAAGTGGAATCATAGTGCTATAACAGTCTAGTGCAGAAATGGCCCCAGTCTTCTTGTAGTTTCTTCATTACAGTCTGCATTCTGATTAATGACTGATCCAAGGTATGGAAAACCTTGAACTATTTCAATGTCTTCTTTGTTTACTTAAAAGTTACATTAAACATCTCTGGCCACTGTAGTAATAGGGCTGCGACGGAGAATCGATAATGTACTGAATAAGCTGGTGTCTCACGAAAACCTTCAAAAATGTGAGTAAAAGCTTTGCATTTACTCACATTTTTAAAAAATTATCTTCATTAAAAATCGATTCTTAAGATATTTACATATCTTTTCAAATATAACACAGTACATAGCATAGTAGTATATAGCACAGTACATAACATCAACAAATTTTACAATATGGAATAAACAGTATACATTGGAGAAGGGAAAACAAAACATTTACTTATGGCTGTCAACTTGACTAGCTGATATCTTACTAAAAAGCTAGTAGAATAAGGAATACGGAAAAGGAGGGAAGTAAGAAGAGAGAAGAGGCAGAAAAAAGAAAGAAAGAAAGAAAAGCAGAAGATGTGAACTCCCCCATATGATGAGTTGATAGGCTTAAATAATTCAGGTAAAATATCGACCTTCTCTGTTCTTCTCTGCATTTACTTACACTTTTGAAGGTTTTCGTGAGACATCAGCTTATTCAGTACATTATCAATTTCCCATTTTTTAAGCAAAGGCCTACTGTGTAGCCCTATTACTACATAAATAAATACAAATCTTTTTAGAGCCAGCGTGTTGTAGTGTTTGAGCCTTGGACTCCAACCCCAGAGACCAGGATTCGATTCCACTCTCGGCCATGGAAACCCACGGGGTGGCCTTAGGTGTGTCACACACTCTCAGCCCTAGAAAACCCTGTGAAAGCACAAAACAAGTAAACCTTTTGTCCCACCCAAAACATGGAACATCCCTCCTTAGGACCACAAACAGGCAGCAAAACCGAACTCCTCCACTGATTTTGCATGTACCCAGATGAATGGTCGCATAATCCATCAGAGCCTCTAGCCCTAACTTTGATTTTCCAACAAGATGTTTCTTCGAAAACGTCATTTCCGTTTTAAGCCTGGCAGTTAGATTTCCAAGCACCTCGACTCACAGAGGCCCTATCTGATTTTAATAGGGCTTTTGTTGATGAAGAGCTTTTAAGGTCGAGCTGTTCATTATGCTTAAACACTAAAGCACAACAATAAGGGGAATGCAACAAAGATATCCCAAGTCAACAGCCAGAGCTTTAATGAGTGTCAATAAACAATGCTGGAATACACTACCAATGAGCTCATTATTCATTCTATTTGTCATTAAAATCATGAAGGACTCAGTATCAACATACTTAACCATTACCAGGATTGTAAAGTGAAAGGGCTCCGAGAAGGTTAGCATCCGTTAGATAAAGGAACATTCCTCCCACCATGTATTTGTTTGTTTACTACACTTAGAGCTTTCTTTCTTTTAGGGAGCTTTGAGTTTGCTTACATGGACTCTCAAATACCCAAGTCACTCAACCAGGCATTAATCTGATCCACAACTAATTAGCTTCAGAAATGTTATAACGTACCTACCCGAGGGGACTGTTCACTCTGGTAGGATGATAGTTAAAACCGGAGTTTAGAGAAATCACATTTGGGGGAATACTGACTCCCAAAAGCTTCAGCCAGCTTGCGGGGTGATTTCGGGAGTTGTAGTATGAAAATGTGAGAGTCAGGGGGGTGGTGTGGTTTGAGTCTTGGACCATTTCTGCACTAGACTGTTATAGTGCTATTATTCCATTTTCAGGCCCCTCCCTAAACTGCAAACCCCAGGATTCCATAGGATGTTGAAAGTGGAATAATAGTACTATAACAGTCTAGTGTGGAAATGTCCTTGAACTAGGATTCTGGAGACAGGGTTCAACTCCCTGCTTGACCACAGAAACTCACATTCTTTCAACCTCAAAGCAAGCAACAGCAAACTCCCTTTGAACAGTTCTTGCCAAGCCCCTCCCCAGTGATAAGATTGCCTTTTCTTTGTCAGAAGTTGGACATGACTTCAAGGAACACAACAACAGTTTGAAAAAGTAACATTTCCAAACTCTGATTCAAGTGGTAGTAGGAGCAATGGTACCTAAGCAAGCCACACTTGGAAATTTGTCACATTTTCATCTGAACCTATATAACTTTGGAAGCAATATTTGAACTAAAACTCAATTATCCTTTGAAATCTCCACTTCTCTTAGGCTCTTCCTGCAGAACATCGTCGCCCTGGCATGGCAACGCACTGCCATCGGTCTTGAGATGTATGTCATTGCACGACATTGTTGCAGTCCCACTGCTCTCATATCCCCATCCGTTGTGATTGCACCATATACTATTACTGGGGAAAAAATCTGGTATTGGCCCCTTTCTCATGATGATCTCATCAGCTGCAGGTATGTGTAAAGGCGGAAGTGCTATTGAGTGCTTCCCTCCACAGTATAGTGCAGGAAGAGGCGGGTTATACTGTGGAAGGAAAACGAGTTTTCCTAACGCTACCCATCCGCCAGCAGCTGAGCAGGTGCGGTGGGGAGCATTCATGCCCCGATCCCATCCTGGCAATGGCACTGCTGGGATCAGGATGAAGCTTTATTGGGCCATAGTGCAATAAGGGCCTTAATGTAACACTGGAGTTCACCAATCAAAAAATGCATACAGGCATGTGTATATGAAGTGAAACCACACACACTAACATTCTACACCAGTGAAAATAATGTTACACAATACACTATAGTAAGAAAAATGCTCATCAGGAGAAAGGTGAGCACATTTTTGTATCATTTTTCTTCTTCAAAAAACAGGAAAGCCAAACTTAAAACACGATTTTTTTTTTAAAAAAAGTTCAAGGTGAACCAAATTTAAGACAGGGAAAATTAGAATCCAAGCCGATAGATTTGTACACCTGTAGTTCTACGTCAATGTCTCTCTCTGATCTGCTTCTCGATAGCTTCCTGAGTTTCACTACTTAGATCTATAGAAGGTTAGCAAATGTATTGGGCCAAATGTGCTTAGAAGATGGAGTGCTCTGGAACAGTGATAAGATGGATTTCCTACTCATGTGGTGGCTTCTAAGTGTGTTCAGTTGAACTTGCTTACAAATCCGCTTGGTCTGTACATGAAAATCTTCAGAAAAATCCACATACACTGGTATATGGTGGGGGAGGACAGGTCAGGTCTTGCAGATTCAGGAACATGACTCCTTTGACTGACTCTATCCATCTGTAATGTGGTCTTCCTCCTTTCCAGTGCCTTCTAGCCTACCAAGCATTATTCTCTTTTCTAGTGAGTCATGTCTTCTCATGGTATGTCCAAAGTATGACAGCCTTAATTTAGCCATCTTGACTTCTAGGGAGAGTTTGCTCTAGGACCAATTCATTTGTCTTTTCAGCAGTCCACAGTATTTGTAGAACATTTCTCCAGCACCACTTTTCAAATAAGCGGACTTTCTTTCTGTCACCTTTTTTCACTGCCCAGCTTTCATGACCATGCATAGAAACTGGAAATATGATGGCATGGACATATAGTGACACTTCAGGATCTTGTCTAGTCTCTTCATAGCTGCCCTTCCAAGTCCTAGCCTTCTTCTGGTTTCTTGATTGCAGTCTCCATTCTGATTAATGACTGATCCAAGGTATGGGAAAGCTCGAACAACTTCAATGTCTTCTTTGTTTACTTAAAAGTTATGTCAAACTTGTGTTGTCATTATTTTTATTTTCTTAATGTCCAAAACCTGCCTAAACCAGCCTCTGTACTTTGTTCCTTGACTTTCTTCAGTATTCATTCCAAGTCTTTGTTATTTTCTGCTACTAGTATGGTATCATCTGCCTCACAGGAGCACACCACAGAAAGACAGTGCCATAGTGGGAATATTGTAATACCTTCTAACAAATCTATGATGAACATACTGCACCTTGGAATGACACTGTGGAACTAGAAAATGTGCAGAAAAGCATGGACTAAATGACTAAGGAGGATGGAGCAATTACATTATGAGAAAAATTACAACACAGGGAGAGGTTGAGCTTTCAAAATAAAAGTAAGTGAAGGGGTATGATAGGGATATACAAAATCATGCATGTTGTGAACACAAAGTATAGCTACATTTTTTTTCCTCCTCTGCAAATGACATTAGAATTTTGGGTCATTCAATGCAGTTAAATGTAAGGAGATTTAGGACATATGAGAAGAAATACCTCTTCACATAGTACATAGTCAAACTGTAACATTTGCTCCTTTAGGATGTTGTGAGGGTTGCCAAGTTGGACAGCTCTGAAGGCTGATTAAGCCAGTTAATTAATGATAAAGTTATCAACAGCTACCAGTCATGATGGATATACATTCCCTCCTCTCTGTGTTTCAGTTGTGGTGAATACAAACTGTGGGGAAAGGCCTTTGCCCCTTCCACTGAAATAAAGACAAGTAAGGAGGGATATGACAGAAACGTATAAAATCATTTTCACAGTGTGGAAAAAAACAACAACGTATGGGGAGATACTTCTCTCCCTTTATTTCCAGCTGGTGCAAAAGCTTAGATGCTGCTGCAATCTGAGCTTCCATCCACAGAGCTGAGGTCAAGAGCACACACAAGCTGTGGATCTCCATCTTCAAGGAGAGGGTAACCTCATCTAGCATAGGGTTATTGCCATATACTGGATAACCCACACTGCACAAATATCACTCTGAGGTAGATAGTAATTTTATTTGTAGAAATGCAAGCAACATAAGTTGCTGAGACTAGATCATACGTGGAATGAACACCTTTTATAGGCACAATTCCAAAATTAAGGTGCACTAGTTGTGATTGGAGAGGGTCATAAATAGGTCATCACACCATTTCTCAGAAAGTTCCCAGACCCATAACTGGTTCCCACCTCTCACCATCCTTGACCTGAGTACATATTTCCTACTTCTTATCTTAGCGACACCAGGATCCCAAAACACATGCCTCTACTGATTATGCTTTCATTTTGTCCAGCTCTGATCTTCCTCTCCTCATTGGATACATTGTAGCAATAGGTAATAAAGCAATTATCCATTGATGCTTTGTAACAATTCAGGCAGGCTCAGAACAGATACATCGTTGCAATTATCAATCATTATGGCTAGGCTTAATGGAGTTTTACAGCAGCTATTTCTACACTGGTTACAGCACAGTATTTCAATATACATCCAGCAGACCAGCATATGGCAGGGCTACACATGCTAACACATGTTTGTTTATTTTCCTTTGCTTTGTATATCATTGTAGTTGTTTTGTGATTGGAAGTTTGTAAGAATTTTGGGTTGGATTCACAGACTTTAGTTATAGAAAACTTGTTCTACTGATGTAAAGACTATTTCTAACACAGCATTACTTTACCTATGCATTGCAATTCTTTGATTTTGCAGGGTGGGGAAATGGGCAGGTGAGCCAGAAGCTGAAGGACAAGCTAATGATCAGGATGGAAGGAACCGTAATGACCAAAGAGCAAACAGGCGTGAGCAGGTTACAGGTCAAAGTCAAAAAGCAAGCCATAACCCAAGGATAAATAAACCAGAAGGTAGAGTCAAAGCACAAACCAGAAGTCAGGATCAGAAAGCAAGTCAGGACTGGAAGACAAATCAGGAAGTGGGTGGAGATCAAAGAATAACCAAGGGCACAGAAACACATCAGAGCTCAGGAAAACCACGTTGTTCTACCAAGGTGAGGTTGGACAGGAAGCTGAGAAATATCTAAAGGTCAGCCTGGGGTGGAATCAATCCAGAACATTTTTCTCAGTTATGTATGCCTATAGATCAATACAATATATGCTCTTAGATAGAGAGACATCAATGGCCACTCCTCTGCATTCTTCCAGTGGTTCTTGCAGTCAAGGAAATTGTAAATATTGATCTCCAAAGTTATATTTGTCCACATGAACATGTAAGAGGAGAAGAACTGGACTGTTTCTGTTGACAAGAAATACATCTATATCTTTTGATACAGCCAGTTGTTCCATGACAACCATTTGAGGTTACTGTAGAAACACTTTTCAAATTCTTGCAAAAACCTTAGAATCATTCAGTTATCCTCTATGTATGTATGTATGTATTTTAAATCTAATCTCTTGAAAAAAGAATACTGGGGCTTTGATGAGATTTTACATGGAGTGAAAGCAAACATCAAAAGCAGGGGACTTTCTGACTGAAATTTATAGCGGAAAGAAAATAAAGGAAAGGCTATAAGGGAGTTCTGGGTGGGAATTTTCTGCCTTGACAATCCTTTATTTTCCTATGGTTCACGACATGGTTATTCTCTATTCATCTCATTCCACCTCAAAACAGAAGGAACATAAGCTACTGTCCAAACTATCAAGAGATATTAAACACACTCATCACGAGATTCTGATAGGTTATCATCTATTCCAGATTAGAAGTAGTCTACTAACTTCGGAGCAATATAAAGCTTGGCGGAGAAGAAACTATGATCTTTTCTACATGCATTTATAATGACTAGAGAAACACCAGGCTCTTTTCCAATTTCTTTTTATGAAGTCTTTATTTCTGTTATTACTAACCCAAGAAAAGACCACACTAAGTATGCAATCATAGACCAAGCTCTTATTAAATACTGATGTTAAAATACCAGCTGCAGTATTAGTTAATACGCTTCAAAATGCAATAACAACATTAATTAATCCATCCCAGGTAGGTTTTATTTGCCACAGGCAAGGAGCTGATAATTTAAGATTAGTTACGAATTTGATTGCTTTTAAATACTAGACAATCCTGTTGCCACCATCTCACTCGATACAGAAAAAAGCGTCTGACAGAATTAACTGCTTTATTTTTGCAACTTCAAAGAACTTTGGCTTTCCATCAGAATTTTTGATTTTTTTTAAAATGTCCTCTCTCTCCTCTGATATTTAATATTTGGAAACATTAGTAGGTGCAATTAGGCACATTTAACAATTTCTGGGTTTCTACTTGAAAAATATCAGTATTAGACAGTTTTATAGGATCTAATACTTTATTTTTGTTCATAGTATGCCTAATAAAGTTCAACTGAATTGAAAAAAATTTTTTTTGTTTATTTTTAGACCAGAATCCTCCTTATCAGAGCTGATAATGCCATGCTTTTTGGAATTACTAGTCCTTCTGGATTGTTTGCCAACGGGTGCCCAGAAACTACTACATCTTTGGGTATACTGATTTCTTGGGATATTACTCAGATGATTAAACCGAATTTGTCTCAAATGCTTGCTGAAATATCTCTGGATTTTGAGAGAGTGACATCACTCAAATTAAGCATCTGGGGGAAGGTTAATATAAATGTTTTACCATGTGTATCATATGTTCTTAGAAGTACTTAATGGTATATCCCACAGGCTTATTTTCAGCAAAAAACAATATATATATATATATTTTTTTTTAAGAAATGTATACGGGGGTCTTTGCCACCTTATTTTTTCACTCAAAAGCATGTAAATGTCATTTTCAGAAGGTCTATTTAATTTTCGAGACTTGAGTCTGTATCATAAGGCATATCTTCTGACTTGTAGAAATAATTGGTACACATGGCCTACTTTAGATATTGCTCTTTGGGCAATTTTGGAATCAACTTACTTCAAACCATGATGGCTTGGTGTACAATATCTTGCCGGTTACTTTTTGACCCATATAGTTATGCTAAACAACATAGGAAAAACCTAATCTGACAACTGCAAGGCAACCCTTTTATAAGAAATGGATTAATTGTGGTATCCACAACTTGGATCAATTCATTGGTCCAGATCAAGAATTTTTACCCTGTTCAATGTTGCAGCCTGTTTATCAGTTACCTGCAGGGGCACCGTGGCAGTATTTATGACTAGAGCATCTTTTCTTGTCTAAATACGGACCACCAGCTTTAAGTGCCTCAGCCACTCCTGTTGTGTTGGAAACATTAATCATATCCTTAGAGGAATTAAAACTAACAAGCCTGGTTTATAAATATTTGCTGGAAAGCACTAAACATGCTGTTGCTGAAAAGTAACAAAGAGTTAGCTTGCACAGTGTAAATTAACTAACGGAAAACTGCCCTAGCTTTGATATCTGAAACCTTTTAAGATCTTAAAATATTTTTGGTCCAGCAAACATGGGTATCTGAGGTGTCCTAGACACTGTCATGCCTTTGAGAAAGAATCTAGTCTACTTTGACTGAATGTTGGTGGTGTAATGCAGATAACACAATCCATTTCAGTTGGATATGTTCCAATTTATCAATTCTGCATTAGAAAAACCTTTGGTATTTCTAGATGTAAATGTTCTTTTAAATTACATTACTGTGATGTGAAACTTCACCAAGGGTCAATGTGGTTGGATCCTGCGTGCTTTTACTCTTCCCAAAACACTTAAGATTCCAAGTTAGGAAAGGTGAACATTCACCATTCATTATCCAGTGGTCAGATAATCTTACTGCTTTACTGGGAGAGAGTTATGTTATTTTTGCATTGAAGACAGACAAGCTGTACTTGGCTCTGATTGAAAATTGAATTTAGAATACTTTTAGTAGAACTGTTCCTTCTTGTTTACTTTTTCTTGCTTGTTTGCTTATTGTACATATTTGAAAATATATCTATTGTCCTCCCTCCACATTTGCAGATTTGATCTTTGCAAATTTGATTAATCACAAGGCACACGCTTGCCTCCCTCTCCATTTTCCTCCTCCCATTCCCTTGTATTCCTCACTTCAGCTTTGTAAAGCCTGTGTTTAATATGAATATTTGTTCCTTTTGGGTGAGCAAAGCCCACCCCCATTGCTGGAGGTGTGTCCTTTTGGCCATTTGGCTGCACATCCTGTAATTACTTAATGGTTGCTGATTGACCAGGTGCTTTCTTTGCTCCTACCCCTTCTTTCTCAAGATGGTGCCTGGAAGTAGCTAGAATGCCAGAATTCAGCACTTTGCTCTTCTCTGTCTGATGGGAAAGTACCGGTAAGCCCTTTCCTTTGTCTATTTTTCTCCCTATCCCCGGGAACACTGGGGTCAGAGGCAAAAGGATGGAAGGGGGGAACTCTGGAGGGGAATCACAGGGTGGGAAGGAGTTATTCATGTTTTTTCCAGTTTTGTGAAGGCTCTGCACCCCAAACCGTCACAAATGTGGAGAAGCTAGTGTATATATTTATGTTATTGATTCTAAACCATCTGAATAAATCTAGTAAGAAAAGGATGATAAATCTAAGGCAGTAAAGCCTTCAGAACTTAACAACAACCATGATCCAGGGAGTGGGAAATTACAAAAGAGTGTTTGATGTTTAGGTATTTGTTTTTCATTAGATAAATTTTGTGGGTTTTTTCCCTTTTTCTTATGTTTGTATTCTGTTAATGTTTGAAAGATTAGTAATGTATCATTTTGTCCCCCCTCCCCCGTCCCTTCTTTGTATACTGTTTTATTCTGTATTACATGTGTTTTTCTGTTTTGGTAGTTTTAATAAAAAACATTAATTAAAAAGAAGAGAAAATCATATTGCTTTAACAATGCATGGAGGTATATTTTATAGATGTCAATTTCAAGAAAGTGTATTTTTGGAAACATGATCAGACGACTCTATGCGCCAAAATTAGTGATTTTGGCACAGATGTTTCAGAAACCACTGGATGTTTTGCTCAACCTTTTTCAAAACAACTGCTTTTACTAGTTGTTTTGGTGTCATCTGTTTACTATTCTTCCATTTCTTCCTAAATTAGAGAACAATCTTGCCTATGTCTATTCAGAATTCAGTCCCAGTGAGTTTCGTGGCATCTTCTCCCACATAGGTGTGTACAAAATTGCAGTGTTAGTCATACAGGCAACTGTGGCCAACCGGGAATCATGTGCTGAATGGATGATATCATCATGTTATCTAGTCAGATTGACTATGGCTGTCTGATTATGTGAACAGAAGACAACTGACGTCAGCTGAGAGTAAAGGTTACAAATTCTGGGTTAGTCCAGGGATAGTGGCGTAAAGTTAATGATATTTCTACACTGCATACAGATTTATTTACAAGATGGCACATGAAGGAGGAAGACAGGTAGACAATTTCAAAGGAATTTCTGAAAAATACATGGAAGTTGAAAATGATGAGGCCATGCCAAATGTTCAGGAAATCTTTCTGAAAAACAGTGGATAGTTTGGGATCAACAATGCCCAGAAGAAGTTGCAGTGCTACCTAACTCTTTCATGGAAAGTACTCTTAAATTAGTAGTGTTGACTTAATTCCTTAACTGAAAATTAAAAACCTAGATTATATTTTTCTGTTATTTTCAGCCAGCATGGTATAGTGGTTTGAACATTGGGCTATGACTCTGGAGGCCAGGATTCAAATCCCCATTCAGCCATGGAAATCCAATGGATGACCTTGGGCATGTCACACTCTCTCAGCCCCAGAGGAAAGCAAAAGGCAACCCTCCTCTGAAGAAATCTTGCCATGAAAATTTACTGATAGGTTCACCTTAGGATTGTCGTAAGTCGGAAACGACTTGGAGGCACACAACAACAAACAACGGTTATATTCAGAATTTATATCCATTTTTTCCCAGTTGTTTTAAAGCTTATCATTGGATTTAAACACAGACCTGAATTTCTAGTTCCCCAAGTAGGTTATTTTGTAGGCTAAATGACAAATATCTTTCCAAGATGTATAGCTGACCATATAACAAGTCTACATCACCAGATTTTTTTTAAAAAAATGTACATTTAATTTTTAAAAAATATTACAACACCAACAGAATAACAAAAAAAATATGATTTACCATTTTATGCATTCAGGCATGTGATATATATAAATAGTGCTTTTTCCCTACTAATCCCATAGAGGCAGACAGCTTTAAAATATTAGGCCCAATCCCATCAATAAAAGCACTACTAACTCCGGTTGCCTTGAATAGGAAAGATAAGCATGTGTTTAATTTGTTTTCACTAATGAAATGAATGAGAATTATTTTGGCTGGATCATCCACCAAACTGGTACGTACATGTGTTCAAAATTAGACTCACTCAACAAGTGCCATTTCTGCTGAGTGGTAGAGTAGACAAATTGCTTCACAATTTCCATTTTTAGTGATGGGAGGATAGATGTTATTTCTCTACAATTATCTTGGCATTTATCATAGATGTCATCTTGCCCTGCATTAGTTTAAGAACGTACATCTTCACATTTCAGTCTTCCATGTGAGAATGAATAATTTCCAAAGTTCTTCTCCCCACTGGGTAAGGTGAGAGGTGTTTGAGGCATTTTTCTTTCTTTTTTTCCCCCTATACTTGTAGACATTATTTTTTAAAAAATGAAAAAAAAAATCATTTGAAAAAAACCTGGTTTTAAGCAAAACAACAGCACACAAAACTGTGTTTTGGATCAAAAACACCAACTTCTGTGCAAAAATGGTGCATTTTGTGCAAAAGCCAATTTTTTTGGTTCAAGCATGTTTTTCGCCAAACAAAACACACACACATGTAAATAAATGAGTATATAAAATAAATAAAAAAATCTAATGGCAGTTGACCATCTACTTGACAGAATGATGCCTGGATGTGTTGAGATAACATTTCTCATTAAGGAGGAGAACATATATGAGTATTCTTCACATATCTATATCTGATATGTGATCACTGATGAATTACTGCATATGGTATCTCATAGGGTAACAGTCCTGGGCTACTCCGGTCAAGTCTTCACTATCTAAATCTTGGGATGTCTACTGAGTATTCATACAGAACCAACAATAAAATTAGCATGAACGATGAAGAATAGATGATGAAAATATCCCATGACTATTTAATCACTGTGACCATAATTGTAGGTAGTATAGCAATTTTGCAAACAAAATTTCCAATTATTACTATGAAAACACCAATGATCATCATAATCTCCTACACTGTACTTCAGAAAAAGTACATTAAGCACAATTTCTGATAGGACACAGTACGGGAATTATTCACCAATGTGAACTCCAGTGTGGTAAGATAAAATAAGTACTAAGCCACTTAACCTTATAAAGGTCAGTATCTTCAGAGTGTTTCCTACATCTCAAACAGGAAGAGACTAACATACGATATGACCGACTGAGATAGGTCATCATAGGTTCTGGTGTAACTTCTATGAAGGATTGGCCCTTATGCTTCCAGGAAACTGATCTTGATCTGGGTTTCTGTGTGGTTGTCTGCTTGGTTTAATTGGTTCATTAATCAAAACCCAAAATCAGCACAAGCCTTTTCTTCCTCAGAATGTGAAGGCTATGTGTTAAGTAACCCGAACCTACAAGGAAACACGTTGCCTCACATGTAATCTACAGGTGATGGTCAGATGTTACACAACAGCCCAGAAGGTATATTTTAGTCATGCTTGCTAAAAAGTCAAAGTGAGAGATGTTTTCATCTAGTTGAAGCCAATAATGCAAATATGTTCTACTCTTCACATTACCTAAAGTAAAAACAACCATCAGTGGGGAGGAAAAAGCAAACAAATTAAAAAGCATTAATACAGGACATTGTTGTTGTTGCTAACTGCGGTCAAGTTGACTTTGACTTAAGGTGACCCTGTGGATGAGAGATCTCCAGATCACCCTATCCTCAATTGCCCAGCTCAAGTCTTGCAGATTCAGGGATGTGTCTTCCTTGATTGAGCCTATCCATCTATAATGTGGTCTTCCTCTTTGTCTACCACCTTTTACCTTATTGTGTCGTGTCTTCCCATGATATGGCCAAAGTACAACAGCCTCAGTTTAGCCATCCTGGCTTCTAGGGGGAGTTCAGGCTTGATTTGTTCTAGGACCCATTCATTTGTCTTTTTTAGCAGTCCAGGGAATACATAGAACTCTTCTCCAGTATCATATTTCAAAGGAGTTGATTTTCTTCTTGTCTGCTTTCTTTACTGTCCAGCTTTCATAGCCATACATAGAAACTGGGCATATGATGGCATGGACAATCTTGACTTTAGTATTAAATGATATATCTTGATACTTAGTTCCTTCATAGCTGCCCTTCCAACTCCTAGCCTTCTTCTGATTTCTTCATCTTAGTCTCCATTCTGATTAATAAGTGATCCAAGGAATCAAAAATCTTGAACTATTTCAATGTCTTTATCATCTCCTTTAAGGTAATATAAATCATCTGTGGTCATTATTGTTGTTTTCTGAATGATAACTGTAAACCTGCACTTTCTTCCTTGGTTTTCTTCAATAATTGTTTTGAGTCTCTACTGTTTTCTGCTAGTGGTATAATGTCATCTCCGTATCTTAAATCCTCCAATATTCATGCCTTCTTCCTCTGAGTCTAATCCTGCTTTATGTCTGATATATTATGTACAGGTTAAACAGATAGGGCAATAAAAGGGTAAGAAATGCAATGTAATAAATGTAATAAAATGCAAAAAAAAGAGGAAAAATTAAAACACAATTTAAAAATGTATCACCATGGGAAGTCTTCAGACAGTGAAACAATGTGGACATCTCCTTTATTTATTTATTTATTTATTTATTTATGCTACATTTTAGGATACAAAACTATTTCAAGTCAGTTCAGAACATAAAAACATATGTAAATAAGCATTATTGTTAGTATTTTCAAAACACAACACATATTATAAACACACCAACAGACCAACCAACCAACCAACTTTGTTGTTATGTGCCTTCAAGTTGTTTCCAACTTAATGAGACCCTAAGATGAACCTATCATGAGGTTTTCTGGGGCTGAGAGTGTGTGATGCACCCAAAGTCACCCAGTGGGTTTCCATGGCTGAGTGGGGAATCAAACCCTGGACTCCAGGGTCACCGTCCAACACTCACATCATTACACTGTGCTGGCTATCCAACCAACCAATTACTGCAGGCCAAAGCATTTTGTAGGTAGAATGTTGTTGACAATAGTGTAGTTGCAGAAGAGACAAGCCTGATGCAGTGAAATATGTGACTAACTACAAACACAACTCTACACAAGTCAGTTCCAACCTCAAGTTTCAAGCAAAGCTGAAAGCATCAGCACAGATCAGAAGAAATGTCAAAGCAATTGATGCCACTTTGAGAGGTTCCAGAAGAAATCAAGAATCACACCAAGAAGAGTTCAAAATATTATTGGTTCTCCAAGGATACACCAATAACTCTTAATGCTGCAAGGGTATATAAAAAGGCCTAAAACTAATTTTATTTTCAGGTAGAGTACACCCACTGAAATAGATGGAACCTGTCCCAACTGGTCTATCTTAGTTGGGATTAAAATTGGCTTTAGTCTTAAATCTATTTTCCGTATTTTGATTTCATTGTCTTCCAATCAGCATAGTTTACCAATAGAGGAAACAAATCCCATGAGAGAAAGAGAAATGGAAGAAGCCAAAACTACAAAATTTATTGCTACATTAAACCACATTTATAACAATAATAATAATAATAATAATAATAATAATAATAATAATAATAATATTTATTTCTATCCCGCCTCTCCCAATGGATCAAGGCGGCATTACAAAAATATACAAATACATTAAAACATTAAAAAGTACCCCATCCTCCCCACCCAGCAACCCTTCTATCCCCCTAAAACACATTAGTTATTAAAACAAATTATAGGCCAAGATTTTTCAAGAACCTTAGTGTGTTTCTCATAAGAACCCTCAGAAACTGAGTATTGAGCTGTGGTTTGAGACAATTCTCCCACCTGATCCAGCAAAACATTGGCCTTTAATGCACCAAGGAATTTTCAGGAATAGATATAAGCTGCATTAATTTACTGTATTTGGGTAAAGAACTTTGACTCTGGATTCAGACTGGAATTTAATCAACACTATTCCACTGTTAGGTGTATTAACAGCATTGCTACTAATAATGAATTATGTTCTTTTTTTATTCAAAAAATAGTTGTAATCCAATAAACCACTATTAGAACTGGAATTAGGGATTTCCAATCATCAAGAAAACAGTTTGTACTCATGGTTCCTTGATCTCCTTGCCCAAGATCTGTCGCATATATAGAAAGACTGCAACCATCTTGTCCAATAATAGCTGTCTCCTTTGTTAGACATTATTTTCAAATAAACTATAATTTGTTTGTTTTGTAGATTAAAAAAACTTGGTACTATCACAAAATACCTTGAAAATACCATGAGCATTCATCTACTATTTCTGCATATTATAATAAACACATAATACTGTAGGTGTTTTCTAGAAAAAAAATGTGCCCCAAACTTCCAATTGGGATTAATCACCATTAAGACTTCAACAGTAACTCAAGTGAGTTAATTAATCAATTAATTCGCTACAAACAAGTCTGTTAATTTACTGAAAAATCATTATGTGGATGGTGAACATGATTGGGAAAAAAGGAAATTTTCTAGGTGATTCTCTACTAATCAACATTTACAAAGTCATCGTATTATGGAACATCTGTTACTACTTCTTTGAAACCTCTGAAAATGCCTTCAGACATGAGGCCTGTGGCACCCCATGTGTGAATCCAACATCTTCATCTTAATCTTAGTCCACCCCCAATATGACCATAAAATATTAACTCTATATTGTCAAGATTTTTCCTAAAGATGGGCTTTCAGAAATTGGAGACACCAAGGATGGAAAAACTGTACAATAGGGGATTCAAGTTACTTTATCAAAATATCACTGATGTCTCTTTCATCAACCTACGTTTTGGACATTTATAAACCCAATAGGCTCCGGACTGAGTAAACTTGTTGGTGGAGAAGACTTGTCCATTTAGATAAGATAGAGGCAGCCTTTGTTGCACACTGTAGCCATCGCTGTAAAATTCTGGTAGGTAGGAGGATCCAAACATGGCTGCCCAGACTTTCTGATAAGCTGTGGATGTGCCAGTTCAGCACCTCACACCTCTGGCAAGTTACTGTGCTAATTCTTCTACTGTGGACCCTCTGTATCTGCAGGGGTTCCTTTCCAGGATGCTCCAAGAATGGGAAAAACCATGAATACTCACTTTCCATTTCATTAAATGGCAGCGACGGATGTGTAAATGCTTCAGTGTATGTGTGCACATATAGTCATCATTTTAGGTATACGACACAATGCTCCACGACTGCTTAAATCTGCAGATCTGGAGGTTGCTTGTACAAAGGGTCCACTGTATTGACTCTCGAACGCAAAGACAAGCAGACCCAGAGAACTATTGGATCAATACTGGAAGTACGGTCCTCACGGAAAAATCTTAAGTCTTCCACAGGTAGGTAACATCGTTGACTTTTCTGCCCCACACACTGTTGCCTGCCATTGCTACGTTGCATCCCAGTCTGGAAACCTCATGTGCAACCATGCTTTCAACTGCATATCCCCACACTCAGCATACCTACACATCTGTTCATCTCTTGGAGAACCAGCAAACCAATCCAATCCAACAAGCCACCATCTCCCTAAAGTCACCCTCCTTGACTAACCACCCTCTTCTGTCTGCTACAGCTCGCATGTGTGGCCATCAAAGCTCTTCTCACCACAAATCCCCTCCCAAGCATGCATCTGTGGCTCCCAAAACGCCTCCCACCACCACAACCCCCCCTTGCATCCATGTGGCCACCCCAGCTCCTCCCACCCACCCAATCCCCCAGTGTGCATCAGGGGCCACCAGAGCTCCTCCCCCCTCCCCAGCTCCCCAGCGTGTAGGTCTCTGTGGCCAACCAAGGTCCTTCCATCCTCAGCCCCCCCCCAAGCATGCATCTCTTGGCTCCAACCTCCTCACCCCCAAGTAACCCCAAGCCTCCTGCTTGCTTGGATCATCCCTCAGGTGGGAAGCCCTGGAGTTGGGGGGGGGGTGGAGGAGGAAGAGGAGGAGGTGGGCAGCGCCTCCCTCTCCAAACGACTTTGCGCAAGGCGGGCGCAACCAGGGAGCGGGCTGGCCGGGAAGAGGGGCGCCCGGACCACTTTCGGTGGACTTTTTCCGCCCCGTGGGGTGGCCCTTCCTCCCCACCCCCGGGCCACCAACTCTCTCCTCCTTGCGCCCTCCCAACCCCACGCTGGAAAGTGGAGAGGAAGGAGGAGGAGGCGGCGGCGGCGAGCTCCATCCCTCCCTCCGCCAGCCCAGGCAGCAACAGCACGGCGGCTCTGCCTCCTCGATCGCTCGCTCGCTGGCTCGCTGGCTGCCTCTCGCCGCCGCCTCCCCAGCCCTCCTCGGCCGGCCCTTGCCTCCAGGAACTCCGGCAGGAAAAGGGCACGGAGGAGCCGATCCCCTGCCTCCGAGCCCCGGCCAAGCGAGGCGCCTCGGCCACACAAGTCCCTCTCCCCGGCGGGCGTCCCTCCTTCGGCCGGCTGGCTGGCTGGCTCCCTCCCTCCTTTCCTGCCTGCCTGCCTGCCTTCCCCGGCGCCCGCCGCCTCCTCCTCCTCCTCTGCCCCGGAGGAGCCCAGCGCCTCGCCTACCTCGTAAAGGTCCCCCGAAGCCATGCTCGGCGGGGGCTCCCGGGCGCCCTCGCCCTCCTCTCCGGCTCGGGCGGCGCGGACCTCGCTCTCGCGCTCCCCCTCCCCGCCCGCGCTACTCTCCGACCCGGGCGAGAAAACTGTGTTGTGCAGAATGACAGGCTGCGGGGCTGCCGGTGTGCGCAGAATCGGCGGCGAAGGGAGACGGCGAGAGGCGGGCAGGGCTGGCGGAGGCAGCCGCGCTCGGCGAGCCGGGGAGCGGATGGCGCGCCTCGGGGGCTCCGGGTCCGGGATGCGCGCGCCCTGGCGCGCCTCGGCGGCGGTGGCTCTGCCTTCGGGAACCTCCCCGCCCGCCCCACTCCTTCCCTGCGCATCCAAGCGGCGCACCGGGTGGAGGAGGAGGAGGAAGAGGAGGAGGAGGAGGAGAGGCCAGGTTGATCCCTCCGCATCCCTCGTGCGCGCACCCCCGCGCGCCCAGCCGGCAAAAGTCCCCGCGCCTCGCCGGGCGCTCCCCTGGCTGACGCGGAGAGGGACTCATCGCAGGGGTTGGGGGGCCCCAAGAAAGCTCAGGGGGTGGGAGGGAGGGGAAGGAGAGCGAGCCTGGGGGATTTTTTTAAAAACTCCAGCTCAAATTCTGCAAACACACCGTGTCCAAAAGGGATCCCCACGGTTTGGGCAGAGGGAGGGGGAAGCTCGCCCCCATGATAAAAGTGACTCACTGGGTCAATGGTCTGCCCTAGCCCGTCCTGGTGCTATGATTCCACTTTCAACCTCCTATGGAATCCTGGAGTTTGCAGTTTCGGGAGGGGCCTTTGGAGAGGCTCCTCCTGTGATCTGGAAGTCTTTGAGGCCCCTCCCGAAACTGCAAACCCCAGGATTCCATAGGATGTTGAAAGTGGAATCATAGCGCTATAACAAGCTAGTGTGGAAATGGCCTCCTGGCTATAAAGCGATTCACTACAGCAAGTGTTGAAGGGTGAGGAAAATCCCATGGTATTGTCGGAAGCTGCCTTGGGTCCCAATTCCAAGAGAAAGGGGGCCTACAAATACAATAATAAATAAATGGTTTCAATCCATAGAATATGCTGGGTTTTTTTCAGGTATAGACAAAAAGCAACACCCATCAAAACCCATGTACCTCCCTGGGAGTTTAGGTCAAACTGAGAGTGTATTTTTTTCTGTACTTTAATAATTTTGTTTAGGGCAGCAGCACCATGTAGTGATTTGACCCTGGAGACTAGAGTTTGGTTCTCTGCTTGGCCATGGAAACTCACTGAGTGACCTTGGATGTGTCACACACTCTCAGGCCCAGAAGAACATGATAGATTCGCCTTAGGGTGTCCATAAGTCTGACAAGGCCCATGACAACAATAACAGACTAAGGTGATCAAAATGATGGGTAAAGGAAATGAGTCTCATCAATGCACTGGATGCATAACCATCCATAGCAGATCAAGGTTTGGAAAAAGTCAAATGTTGTTACTGTTATTGTTGCTAACATTATTTATCAACTGCCTTTTCTCAAAGTATGGGACTCAAGCTGACTTACAGATTGAAAAGACAATACGGTTAAAACACACAAAGGGACAGCACTAAAATGGAATTAAGTCACCAACAAAAGAACAATCAGTTAAAGCAAAAGCCAGGTTAGCTTAATAGATTTAAGAAGCTAGTCCTCATAAGCGTGGTTTCGCTAGGTGTTTGGATCCCCTGGGTGACTCTTTGAGAGACACTATGATGTAGTGGAAAACCTGATCCCAAATCCCCCTTCATCCATGGAGCTTTATCAATTGGGTCGCCATAAGCTGGAGTCAACTTAAAGGCACATAACAACAAGTTAAAACAATGAAAACAGTGCAGTAACATTCTAAAAGTCATTCCTTTAAAAAAAAATCTTCAGTTCCCCAACTCCTGTGGGATTAAAAAACATAATTTACCTGCCAACGCAAGAACTGCATGGATGGCCCCACAGAGCTCGGGGGAGGCACCAAGAAAGCACTATTTCTCCCCCTCTTGCCTCCATCCTATTCCATCAAATTTTCATCCTTAAGATACCATGTTTTCCATTTTGATTACATTGGAAATATTCCTGAATTCACAATATTCCTATGCTGTGGCATTTTTAAAAAAATGGTAGCTAGCTTTGAAAAGATAGAATCTCCTGAATTTTAATGTTCTTTGACCCACCTACTCCCTCAAATTCCATCATCAAACCAGGGGTCATTTTAATTTAACTTACTAATTTAATATTAATTTACCAATCAAGTGCCCTCTCTTTTGAGGACTGATTAGTATACTTATATTTATCACTTGCTGATAAATTTATGACTGGTTTACCCGAGCCTGCATATAATCAGGAGAAATGCATAATTTCTGACCCCTGCCTGCTCATCTGTTTCCTTTTCCTCTGGTATTTTCATTGTAAGATCCTTGGGACAGTGGCTTTTTCTCTTCAACTTTGCAAAGTGCTATGCACATTCAGTTCCATTCAGCTGAGTTTGGTTTGTCATTTATAGCAGGCTTCCTGACCTTTTGCCTTCAAATGTCCTGGATTGCAGACTCCATCAAATTAAAACTGGCAGCTAAAACATCTGGAGGGCAACAAGTTGGAGAGGTTGATTACATTCAGAACATCATACCACATTCAAAATAACAAACTTTTAAACAAGTAACCTCTCCAGTGAAAATTAGGCATCGGAACCATCAAAAGTGTTTTAAACAAAAGGCAATAACCATTCTCTCTATTTTTATATGACATTTTTGTTGTTGTTGTGCTAGGACAGACTGGCATAGTTACTTCAGTGAACATTGCTCTATTTTCAATGTTCAGCTGCAATTGCTATTACGTATGTTGTAAAATGGTACTATCCGTGTGGAAAAAGGACTCGCGAAGGAAGCTTGGAGGAGCCCCCAGGTCTCCACAGATGCAAAATCAACAGATGCAAACTTTAGAAACCCGCAAGGGGAAGGTAACCCCACACTGAACTCCGTTGGCAGGCCTGGTCTACTAACTGTCTATAGCCAAAGGAGGTAGAAAATTGGATTGGGGATGGAATGGGATGAGATGAAGCAGCTGAAATTTTCAACAGGGAATTGTTCAACCATCTTGATCCCACTGTGTGAGAATTCCCCTTTCTTCCAACTAAATTTATGAGTAAGCTGCAGCAACCAACAATTTGGTATAGAAGTTATAATGAGTTATAATGAGATCACCACATGTAGACAACAGCGATAAATAAACCTGTGCTAGGGCTCCCTGATTTGGTTCAGAGTCTGATTCAGTACTTTGGATGTAGGGTCAATTTGGGATGGATCAGTCCAGACTTGATCCATTCTAATCTGGATGAAGATTTGGGAATCCAGGTTCCTAGTCCTTCCTCATTGACTTGTGCTGGGGAATCAAAAATAGCTATCACTTTTAAAATTTTCCTGCACATCTGCATAAAAATTGGCCACGTGGTAGATCATAAAGAAGAGAGGGACCCAATCCACTTTCATGCAGGGAGCTCCAGGATTGCTTTTGAGGTTGGCCCTGGAAATGTTGTTTTTTTAGAAAGAAAGAAAGGAAGGAAGGAAGGAAGGAAGGAAGGAAGGAAGGGAGGGAGGGAGGGAGGGAGAAAGAAAAAGAGAAACCTCAATGGATGACAGATGAAACTCTTCAAGCTGTTAAGGACAGATGAGAAACAAAAGTAAAAGCTGACAGAAATAGAATCAGAACTCTGAATGCAACTGTTCAGCAACTTGTGCATAGGGACAAGGAGAAAATACAAGAATATGTCAAATTTAGAAGAATTGGAATGATCAAACTTATCAAGCTTTTAAGTTAGCCAAAAAAGTTAAGTATTTAGATGTTACAATAACTAAAAATAATTCTGAGCTCTTTGATAACAATTACAAGAAAATATGAATGAGATGAAGGAGGATTTATCTTTATTGGAAAGGATTGCCACAATCAAAATGAATATCTTACTTAAAATGATATTTTTATTCCAAAACGTCCCAGTAATTCCTAATGGTCAACCTTTTAAAGACTGGAATGAAGATTTATTTATTTTTGAATTCATTTGGAAAGGAAGAAAGACTTTAGTGGAAAAATTTAAAGGATATCAAAGAAAATGGCGGGATGGCCCTACCTGTCCCCTGCTACCATGCTTGTTGTCTCTCATGAGTAACAGATTGGATGACATTAAGTAATATAATATTATTAAATTTAGAATGATTTAACTTGAATTATTGATGGCATGCACATGTTTGGTATGAAAAAGCCAGAGTAAATAAAGAATTTTATTAACATTTCGTTAGAAAAGCGCTCATAAAAGTTTGGATGAAATATAAGATATAAATATAAAAATAGGTTCCGTCCCAAAGTTCCACTGTGGCTTTTGCTTCATTAAGCTTTTTATAGATTAGAAAAACCCCAGGCTGATAAATGGATTGCCTACAAGGATATCGTTAAGCTAAAGGATGATAGCATTCAGTTAAAATCAAAAGAGGAATTAATTGTGTATGGTTATACCACTCACTGGCTTTTTCATAGACAGACTGCAGAAAAATTTTAAATGGTTAAAAAAAATTGGAAGTACAGAATTAAAGGAAACAGATTTTAATAAAATATTAAAACCAGGAACAACTAAACTTGTTGGGAAGGTTTATAAATTATTGTTGAACTATGAATTGGAACAAGATGTAGTTAAAGACGACATGATTGTACAGGCCACCCAATGTATCTTAAGCAATGGGATGGTTCTTGGATTCACAAAGAGTACCAGTCTAAGAGAAAATTACTATACAATGTTCTTTGGATGGTATATAACACAAGTACAAATATCTAAAATGGGGAAAAAACAGTCAGTGTTGGAAGTGTGATAAAAAAGAGACCTGTTACCATTTATGGTGGCAGCGTGATAAGGCAAGAAAGTTTTGGAAACAAATTCATGAACAGATAACAAAAACTCTTAAAATAAACTTTTCAGTGTTCCCAGAAATATACTTAGCATTCTTGACAGAACCGATATTCAATCAAGGAATGAATAGTAGAGAATCTTATAACGATTTACACTGCCAGAATAACTTTGGTCCTTTGATAGACAAATGAGTTTTGAAGCTTTATGAACTAGCAGAGTTGGACAACTTAGCTCATTATCTGATAAACCTGTACAAAAGTTTAGGCAGGGATGAAAGATTTTAACTCCCCTCTGCGAATTTAGATGGAGAAAGTACTAACAGCAAATTCAGAGGAATGAGTCCAGTAAACTTACCTGCATTTAAATTAATGACTAAAGAGTTTAGTTTTAACTGTAGAGAAAATGGTAATCTTATTCATATTCCAGGAGAAGTTACTTTTTAGGAAGTATCCATCACTGCTTGGGAAGGGAGTTGCTTGGGTTCTCTTTTTTTATCCTTTTTGCAAATAGGCACAACATTTGCCCTCCTCCAGTTTTTTGGGATCTCTCCTGTTTTCCAAGAATTCTCAAAAAATATTAACAGTAGCTTTGAGTTACACCTGCAAGTTCCTTTAGTACTCTTAGATGCAGTTCATTCAGCCCCGAAGACCTAAATTCATTTAGAGTAGCTAAGCATTCCTTTACTATTCTTTGCTTATTCTGGTCTGTTATTCTGGTCTGTTGTCCTTTTACTACATCATTGTTCTATTTTGACCAGATAGGGCACTGTTTTCTTTTTGGGAGAAGTCTGAAGCAAAAAAAGTATTACAAAGTTTGGCCTTCTTTCTGCCCCATCGGTGTTTCACAATATCTTCTATGTGTTGGCAATACCATTTACTTGTTCTTCTTGTTCTGAACATAGAAACCCTCCACCCTTTTATTATTTTAACCTCTCCAGCAAGTCTGCGTTCATTCTGAGCTTTGGCTTTCCTGACTTTCCTTCCAGAAAACAAAACAACTTTTTTTCTATCCCACTTTGATGATTCCCCCCGTTCTTCTATTTCTTATATGCACCTCTTCGTTTCAATTCATCTGACAGTTCTTTCTATGCCTGTCTTTCTATATTCCAGCATTTCCTACATTTTTCCTCCTTGGAATTGTTTGCAGCTGCACCCTTTTAGAAAACACCCATGCATCATGAAATCCCTTCCCTTTGAGCATTTATGACCGTGGGATTTCACCCAGTATTTCTCTAAACTTACAGAAATCAGCTTTTTTGAAGACCAGAGCCTCTATCACTGCTTGGGAAGGGAGTTGCTTGGGTCCTTTTAAAAATCCTTTTTGCAGATAGGCACAACATTTGCCAGACTATGGCCCTTTCTGCACCTTACCTTCTGCTGGTGCTGCGGTGCGGGGATTGTGTGAGCAACCTCTGGCGAGAGGCTTTTGTGTCTGGGGTCCTTTGGCTCCGCATGAGCTGCCTGCTTGTGCATGAGCCCTGCCTCTTCCTTCCGCAGTGCAGCCTGGGAACTTCCCAGGCTGCGCTGGGGCAGAAAGCGTGACCGGCACAGCTCTGGAGGCTCCACACGCCAGGTAAGTGCACACAGGGCCTGGGAGCAATGTGCGATTGCGCACCATTTTTGGCATCTAGCTGAAAATGAAAAGGTGCACGATCAGTGCCTGCTGGTCCCTGGAGTGTCGTGCAATTGTAAGTGCGTAGTGCAGATCACTCCTCACAATTGCGTAATGCTCCAGGCACCCTTTCGCATGGAAAATACCGTGCAAAAAGGACCTATGTTTGTCTTCCCTTTTCCTCTAACAAATCCCAAGAGGATCCCACTACATTAGACCAGTTCATCTTCATTGGTAAAGATCAGGCCCCAATTGGATGATCTCTTTGTTGCATCCTACATCTGAATAAAAAAGATGTGTATTCAGGGCAAGTGGATAATTTGTTGGGCCTTACATATTTGACAGACTTTGACTTCCAACAGATATCTAAGTAGTACTAAATCTCTCCTTTTTAATATTTGGCCTTCTGTGCCAGGAAGGCATCATCTAAGTATTTTTTCTGCCTTGTAGGTCTATAATGGACCCCTACAATAATCTGACTGTTATTTCCATCCCCTCTAATTTTTACTTAAATACTCTCAAACTGTTTCCATGCTTTAAATCATGGATCTCCTCATATCTTTGACAAATAGTCTTGCTTCTTCTCCTTTCCTGTTTCAGTCCCATCATAAAACTAATCTCACTAACTTTCAGTTAAGCCCATTACATCATATTTGCTTTCTTGTGTTAACATTTCAAGTTCAGCTTATGTCCCATGCCTTATGCATTAGTGTAGAGATATCTAAGTATATGTATCTAAGGCAATTTCTGCACTGTTCCACTTTCAAAATCCTGTATAATCCTGGGGTTTGCACTTTAAGGAGGGGCATTTAGGATTCTCAGCCAGAGAGCTCTTTGGCCTCAAGAAACTACAAACCCCAGAATTCCACAGGATGTTGAAAGTGGAATATTTTAAAAACAGCTCAAAAATGAGATAACAATGGATTAGTTGGGACTGTCCTTGCCAAATCAGAAGAGTCAGAGATTGTGGAAGTTCTAGTAATCACAACAGCAAGCTCTGGTTTAACCAATACGCTGATTTGTGGAGTGGATGAAGTAAAACATATTTGCTCAAGGAAAGAAAGTACCTTTTTTGGAATGCAGCTGTCAGAATGCCCCTGTTAGGAACTGAGGTCTCTGCCTGGCCACCTTTCCCCCTCCCTCATATTTGGTCATACCTAGTATTTTTCTACTGATGGTGGCATACCCCCCAAACGTCCTAATTTATCAGAGACAGTCCCAATTAATTCTCTGCAATCCCATTTTTTATCCAGCTGCTTTTGAAATGTCCCAGTTTTTCTCTGCTCCTCTCACGTTCCCCCTTTTTCCTCAGCTTACTTCAATTGCTGCAAACTGAGTCCAAAGTGCAAAAGTAACTCATGTTTGATCAACTCAACAGGAAGTGGAGGGAAGGAGGGGCTGAATCTTTTCCTTCCCTGAAGACTTAGGCAACAGCAAAGTGCTGCAGTCACTCCTAGCTGGTTGGTTCTTCCTCATCAATCCCTTTTGCCATCTTGACTACCCTCTGATGTTGCTTGGCCACACATGTTTCTGTTTTCATCGTTGACATGTTGGACATTATGCAGTGGTAGTGAAGAGGTAAGTCATGCTCAAACAATGGTGGACAATATCCTCTTTTATTTCTAGAGGATGGCCAAAGCTGTTGGCTGTGTATGTTTTCCTTCTATTGCACATTTCTTCATCACTGTTTGGCTTCTTTGGCTGCCTACACTTCCTGATCGCAAAAACCTCATGGGAGGTTTACCTCATAATGCCTTTCCCTGGCCTTTAACGGAAGTGTGGGAAGCTGGTGGTTGTCACAGAGATGACTGTACAGTATATGCAGGTCTTCTTTCACACGCATTTTTTGTGCACCTCTACAACCTATGAATATTTCTCCAAAATTTTCTTTTTTTTTTTGAGCATTTTCCCCTAAAGAAATCTTTTCTATCAAAGTGTAAGAAAAATGTGCAAGACTTTTCTCAACACAGCCTTACTGTTAAGAACTGCACTTGGAAGGGTGAATCTGAGAGTTTCGCCTTCTCCCACATCCAGTTTTGAAAAGTCCCTTTCATCAAATTTACAAAGAAATGTGCAAACTAGAATTGTTTGCATAAAAATAAATACACCAAACAAACACATTTTTTACCCATCCCTAAATATACTAATATAAAACAGCAGATGGTAGGTGCCTTTTAAAAAAAGAGGCATTTCTGATTTCCCTCTGACATGAAAAAAAAAACAAAACTTCTATTATATCAAATGGCTGTCCTAAAACTGTCCTAAAACTGTCCTAAAATGAAGACTGTGTATGCTTCACCTCAGAACTGTTGCTTTTACCTATATGTAAATATGTAAATACTTCTTGTATTTAATATTTTAATAGGTTGTACAGCACCTTGGAATGTTGCCAGGGTTTCAAAATAGCAAGAAGGGACAGTCAAAATTCCGAACATGAAGGGCTGACAATCAGAAAGCAGCTGTTAACAAGTTTGTGTTCTGCCTAAATACCAAATGAGAGTATTGATTTCAGTTAACATAGCCAGGTGTTTCTCTGTAAGATTAACATATTGTCCATATTCATAAATCACATGATACACAACGTTCTGTCTTTATGAAGAACTGTATTCCAACATACAGATTTTTTTTTTGGCATCTTGTTCAGCCTATACAAAAGGAAAAGCTTCTCTGTGCTCAGATGAAGGAATATCCCTTAGAATAAGAGACACCTGCCAGTCCTATAAGAGACATGCTTTCTGAGTCATAAGTGGCATTCCCAGCCATAGGAGACATTGGGCAACCCTAGCACCCAGAGAAATGTGGTTAGTGAATGGTAGTGCAGCATTGCCTTTGAGTAAATGGAGAAGGTACAGCAGAACTGCTCAAGAGATTGGACTGAGCATCCGACTCCATTCAATTCAATTGAAGGCAGACATGGATTTTTACAGCAGGAGCCTTTTCTTTTCTAGGAGAGAAAGGTAGGAATGCCACGTTCAAAGAAACTCAGAAAACCTCTTTCACAAAACTCAGCCCTTTGATGTTTGGACTGCAGTTTCCATGTTCCAAAAGGCTTGGAAGACCTACCTGTGCCAATCAGGGTTTAACTGATTGGGGACCAAAGAGCATTCTGGCTGAGAAGTCTAAATGCCCCTCCCTAAATTGCAAAACCTGGGATTCCATAGCATGTTGACAGTAGAATAATAGCACTGTCACAGTGTAGGGTGGAAATGGGCACGGTTGGGATCCATGCAATGTTGAAGCACGTGCATTTTACAACATGCCATTGAATCTTTTTCTCACGCCTGACCTCACTGCCTATGGAATCTTCTTGTTTTGTTCCTTTCACCAAAATGTAGGTGCTGTCTTCACGCCTAGAGCAATCTTTTTCTTCTGCATTAACTGTAGAGTTTTGGAAAAATTTCTTATGCTGGATAATACTCTCAACAGTGCAGAGCTTAGGAAATAGTATGACTTTGTTGTTGTTTAAGTTCACCGTCTCTCCCAAATGGTAATACCTATTAAAAGAACAGAATTTATTAAGCATCCTGTATGGGCAATTGAAGGTTGAAAAGTTATTAGAGTGGTTTATTGCTAAGTGCTGAGTAAACACCTTTAATTCTTATTGCTTAGTTCTCTGCTTCAGTGTATCTTTTATTTATTTAACAATAAAAGCAATGTCTGTATAGCTCGGTTGTCTTTATTGTTGCTAGAACCATGACCTAATAAGTTAATCCAGGATGCATCTGAAAATAGATGTTTGGAAGTGTGTTAGATGCATTTGAAGATACGTATGATCCAGTATCCAGGAAAGCAGACCTACTAATGGCTGTTCATTCTGTACTTTCTCCCCCTCCCCTTTTATTTTTCAGATTTAAATTGCACACAAGAAAGGAAAAAAAACAAACAAAATAAGAAAGATAAATTATATACTCATAAAGTGCTAGCATGCAGAATTCTAAGCAGTGCTGTGTGAAGTAAAAGTGAAGTGTGAAGTAACTCATTCTAAGCATTGTCCTGTGAAATAAATGTTAAGTCTCATATAATCCATCTATGGATTGCTTTAATTTTCTAACTTGAACACAAAGCCATCAGCTCCCTCATCACAGCTCTGTGCAAAACTTTGACCCAATGTTTCTCTAAACAGGAATATCATAATTCCTCCCAGTGTATTAATGACAACATCCTTGATGTTGTGCATAAGCCCTGATTCATAGATTGTGATCCCCTCACGTGCAAGTAAATAGTCCAATGGATAAACGTTCTTTGAAGATCCGTAGATTCGTGTGATGCTCCACCCTTACGTGGAAGAATTTGTTTTATGGGAACTGAAATGAAAAAGCAGCTTTGCCCTTCACCCATGTGAATTTCAACAGCAAAAATGGAACCTCTCTTCAGCATATGTAGCTTTTCTGCCTTATGATCTTATATCACCCATCCATCCACCCACTCAGAGGTAGAAATCCTTTTTAACACGCTGCCAGAACAGGGCTGGCCCTACTATTAGGATGAATAAGCCAACTGACTCAGGCAGCAAGTCCGTAGGAGACAATAATGGGAACTTCTTGACTAGTTCTTCAGAACTGCAGAGCCATATTTCCATATTTGAACTTACAGCTATCTATGCCTACAGCCTATCCTTGGACCTGTAACTATTCCAACTACCTGAACCTCAGGAAGAACTTCCTGACGGTCAGGGCTGTCTGGCAGTGGAATCTGCTGCCTCAGAGTGTAGTGGAGTCTCCTTCCTTGGAGGTTTTTAAGCAGAGGCTGGATGGCCATCTGTCGGGAGTGCTTTGAGGGTGTTCCTGCATGGCAGGGGGTTGGACTGGATGGCCCCTGGGGTCTCTTCCAACTCTACATTTCTATGATTCTATGATTCTACCTTAAATGTGGCAGAGAAGACTATCTCAGTGTCAGTGGGGAGGTAAGAATCACTTGCCAGTCCAGTCAGCCATCTTGTGGGGACAGGGGAGAGGTCTGCCATCTTGCTGTTTGCCCAGGCAGCAAAATGTCTTGGACGAGACATGTACCAGAATGATGGGAAACACACAGGAGGCCTGGAACTGTTGCATTCATATTCTTTCCAGCTGTCCTCTCACTTTCTGTCCTGCCATCTCAGTCCTAGCAGCGGTCACATTTGGTTCTTCTCCCATTGGTTCTTCAACCTCTTTGGATTAGCCTGTTAAAGTTGCTTGATGAAAATCACCAACGTCTTTTAAAATGCCAGGGGAAAGAAGTCTGTTTTTGCTTGGTGCCTCAGAAGCAGGCACAACTTTTTTGGAGAAAGAACTCCTCACCAGAGCTCAGCTGCCTTGAAAACCCTCTCATACACTTGCTAGAAGAACATGGAGCAGGCCTCATCAAAAGCCATCAGGTGAACCGAAAAGAACAAGCCAACCACATGAATGACTTTCAGTACAAAAGAGCCTATGAACTGCTGTGTTGGGGATAAAGTAACAGTGTCTATATACCAATTATTTTCAATTTTCAATAGATTTATGTTCATTTTATGCTTTACTATAATTCACAGTAATCCCCAAAGATAGATCAGTATATGAAGCATCATTTAGTGTTAAAGGACACAGTCATAATATACAAATTAAAAATGCTGATAATGTTTCCTCACACAATCAGGCAAAAGGACCTGAACCCACCATTTATTTTTAATGACTTAAAAGAGATTGCATTCTAATCCTAAATGAGGTATATAATTAATAATAATTCATAGTTTCTAAAAGATGAGCTCACCAATAACTGAATCTTAGAACAAAATTGTCCCCTGTGTACACTACAATCTCTAATAGCCATCACAGTGAACGATCTGGTCTTCTGTAGTATAGAATATTATTTTATTATTCTGAATAATAAGCAACTTATTCATAATGTATGTCACTATTCTATGCATACTGATGTGGGAATAAACCTCATTTACATACTGGGGCTTACCTCTGAGTAGTAATGCATATGGTTGTATCATCATCCTTCATCCTTGGCTGCAAAAATGCCTTGGATCAATTTGAATGGGAAAACCGATGTTGCATTTTGAATCTGCCTCTGAATGCAAAAAATAACAAAAAGTGGGAATGTGAGATGTTGGAAATGTCATGAAAAGGAGTGATCTTTTTATCATATGTGGTGGACCTGTAAGATAGCAAAGAAATATTGGAAAGAAATTCATGATGAAATGCAAAGGATATATGGTTTTAAGTTTGAGATGAAGCCAGAGTTTTATTTGTTAAATATGTTGGGGCAGCAAAAAGAAATAAGATATCATCAGAAGAAATTGTTCTATATGATAACTGCTGCAAGACTGACATATGCACAATATTGGGAAAAAAGGGAATATGTAGACATAAAGGAATGGAAACTCAAGGTACTAGATGTGGTAGAAACAGAAAAAAGTAGTGTTTTTAATGAAAAATAAACCAATCCAGAACTTTGAAAGGGAATGGAGAGAAGTATTGGACTGGACAAAGAAATAATGTAGAAGGGGAAGCAACAATGAAAATAAAGAAAAGTAATAATGTATAAGATATATTATATGTAGTAATGTACTAAAGTAAATGTAACAATGTAATAATGTAAGAATTTTGTAATGATGAAAATATGAATGTATGAACATAAATAAGCAGAGTCAATTGGGACAAAGACGGAAGTGGGGAAGGGTTTTTTTGTTGTTGTTTTATGTTTAATATAAACTACAATAAAAATATAATGAAAAAAAAAAGAATCTGCCTCTGAGGATGTATATTGTAAAAAGATCTTCAGAAGCAAACATCAGAGTCGGTGTGCCCCTGGACCTCCAGCTGAAGGAGGATCCCACCCGTTTTCTTAAACGGTTGAAGACCTTCCTCTTTGACTTGCCATCTTATGCCACTGAGTTGTGTTTACGGTGCTGAGATGGGTAGCGACTGGTGGGGTATTGGGGATTTCATTCCATATATTGTTGTGATATTCTGTTTTATTGTCTTTGTCCCCGACTGCATATGTTGATGTTCCACCCTTGGGTGAAAATAGCATTATAAATAAATATTGTTGCTTTTTAAATTATTTTTATTAAACAAAATGAAGACAAAGAAGAAGAAGAAATGACATGTACCAAAAAACAGGGATTTTCACACAATATTGAACAGATATCCACTTAGTACACATACAATATACAGTGCACTACTATGCACAAATGTTTGCACGCACTGTCAGACCAATAACACTAAAATAGCAAAACATTGACAAGACAATGATCACTTCCGCACTAGACTGTTATAGCGCTATGATTCCACTTTCAACATCCTATGGAATCCTGGGAATCCAGCCAGCCCCTCTCGAAACTGCAAACCCCAGGATTCCATAGGATGTTGCAAGTGGAATCACAGCGCTATAACAGTCTAGTGCAGAAATGGCCAATATCATGACAACATCAATATGACGATATCACACGCTAATATGAATCAATTACACAGTAACTAATAAATTAACATTCCCTAGCATGTATGGTCATACCTGTTTGTACAAATACTTTGGGAGCCATCACGGGCTTAGGGTTTCACACAACATCCAATGTTAAACAAGTAACATTTAAAGAGGGCTCCCCCACTGATGACAAAACAGCATAAGGCTAATTTTCTTATTAATCCACCCTCCAAACAAAAAAGTGAGACATATATATATTTATATATATGATTTTAATCTAAGTAATAATTAGTTTTCGATCAGTATGTGTACAATTAACAAAATATATACAAAAGTTTTCCTGATCTCATAGTTATCATGGATAATTAACTGTGACTCCCCTTGCCAGCTCCCTTTCTCTATACTGTAGTTTGAGAGGGAGGTTGTAGCTCTGGAATTTCCTCCCCCTAATACCGAGAATGGGTATCCACAGTTCAGTGCTTTCAGCATGCAAAAGAGAAAGCGTGTAAAGGAGAGAAATGCCTTGCCAGAATACTCTTACACAGTCATTCCTGATCTGAGTCATTGGAACAAACAATGCTAACTCACTGTTGTCACCCAATTATAGCCAGGAGATGAGTAAAGTCAGCAGCAAGAAGCCTCTTTACCAATTTTTTTTTCATCCATAAAAATAATCGTTGCAAAACAATAAGGTTTCCATTATTCATTTCAGTATTCTCCATCTCCTGATGACCAAACTTCATCTTTTGTCATTTCAGGATAGAAAGCCATGCCTGGTAGGGCTAGCAGCAGAAACAACAAATACAGGTTTCTGAGTCAGGAGCTCTTGCATTTCACTGAATTACAAAATGTGAGATTTAATGGGAGGTAAACATGGCAGTTGAAGTGGAATCATGGTGCTATAATTGTATGATGTGAAAAGGCTCCATATTTGGTAATAGGCTCCTGCTTTCCTTACCTCCTCTTAATCTTAAGCCAAAATTGGTGGTTCATGGTGAACATTGCTCATGTAATCAACAGGCTTCTCAGTTTTCCAAGTTTTTAGTCTTCCTGCTTCGTTTGGTTGGTAGGCTGGTTTCTTTCCTTCCTTCTTGAAGCAACAACAGAGCAGCGTGGATGGGTTAATACTCATAGCAAACCAGCAAGGGTTAAAGGGATTGCTTATTGTTTAAAACTATGTACAGTTTTAAAACTTTAAATTCCATGCACATATACACAATTGGAACAGAAACAACTTGCCTTGGTTAACACGGAGGTCTTGGACTTCTTTTGTGGTTTCTGAGCATTCTCAGTGGCCCAGAAGGTCATATAATGAATACATTGCATTTTCTGGAGTGTGATACGCTTGCATCTTCTTTGGATTAACAGCTCTTCTGACGTTAATGTTGCCTATTAATTTAGGTAGTGAGAAAATGAACCTCCTGCCTGATGGAAAACTGCAGCCCTAGTGAAACTGGCTGGCAAAATGTCAGTTACCTCCTTCTGCCATGAAACTAATTGCTTGAGCTGCAGCAGCTGCAGTGAAATTTGACAACAATGAGAAAGGAAGCCAAGGGCCCTGAATTTGGAAACTGACACACAGTCAAGGGCAACCAAACATGGATTTGGAAATTTGGGGGGGGGAATGGAATAGTAGACCCTGCGTGGTGTAGTGGTTTGAGCTTTTGACTATGACTCTGGAGACCAGGGTTTGAAACACTGCTTGACCATGGAAACCCAGTGGGTGACCCTGGACAAGTTACACTCTTTCAGCCTCAGAGGAAGGCAAAGGCAAATCTCCTCTGAATGAATCTTGTCAAGAAGACTCCCTGATAGGTTCGTCTTAGGGTCACCATAAGTCAGAAATGACTTGGAGGCACACAACAATGACAATGTGTTCAAAACAACTACCTCTCACATTCTGAGAACTTTCTTGATGGTCTCAAGGAAATGGTATTTAAAATATGGCTGTAGTACAGTTTGTCTAAGGACAACACAAAGAGAAGGAGCAGAATACCATTTGTTTGAATGTTAATTGGTTGAGAATTCCATACCCTCCACATTCCACAAATGAAAACAGGGACTTGTGAGGCCAAGAAACATCAAGATGTCAAGATGGCCAAAGTTATTAATGAAGAAAAACCTGCAAGCTGGGAGAGGCTGCAGCCTATCGGCAAGGGCAAGATTGCATTCCTTCCCCTCCTCTCCCCATCTTGCTAAGTTAGCAGAGTGCAACTTACTTTTGCACTTTGAACTCAGTTTGCAGGAACTGAAATATGCTGAGAACAAAGGAGGAAAGGGAGAGGAAAAGAGAGATAAACCGGGACATTTTAAAAGCTACTGGAAAAACAATGGGATGATGGAAGATTAATTGGGACTATCTGTCAAACTGAGACAGTGCAAGGTTTGGGTGTGTTCCAAGGCCAGAAAACTGGCCCATGCCCCAAGGACAGAAAACTGGCCCATGTACTTGCTATGGTTGTCCACTGCTGCCCAATTGAATTTTAGTCAAATACTTGACCTGAATGACAATGCTTTGCAGCATCTGCAAAGCAAACAGAAGTGTTTTGCTGTGCGTAACCTTGTGTTCCATCCAGCTTGTATTCCAGTGGGGAAGACAACCTCTTCCTCCCCAACTCTCCTATAAAAACAGTGTATCGTTTACTGCTCTAAGAATACATTGACTTGCCTGTATTTTAAGGCAATTTAACTAATACACTCTTTGCAGTCAATTCTCATTTTGAAAATGCACACCATTTGTGCAATTTTCATTTTAGCATTTTGTGCAATCTCAGAAGGAATGTCATAAGAACTCCTGCCAAGTGTAATAAGGAACTGTGAATGCTTATTGTTTATGAATTAGAAATAGGAAAGTCTACTTTTTAATTCAGAAGTGAGGTGTAATGATCCACCAGGTCTTGTAGGGACTTGGGAGCTGGCAAGAGAAGAAACCCAAAGGTACTCTTAATTTAGTCATCCAACCAGGTGTGCGGTATAGCTGAAGAACCAAACAGCTACATTTATCCCAACCTCTGCAATTTTGTCAACATCCTTAATACCCATGCCTGAGTTTTAAGCTCCTTAGGGGAGGGCTATCTCTTGGTCCCACAAGTCTTCACAGGTACATTTGATGGCAACATAGGAGAGAGCCCTCTTGGTGGCTGTTCCCAGACTATGGAACTCTGTGCCTCAGAAGACCAAGCTGGCCCCCTCCCTGCTTTTCTTCTGCTGGTAGGTAGAGGCATTTTATAGAGACAACTTCAATGGAATGTCTGTATCCATTTGTGCTGATTTGTCAGAAGTACCGTACAAGAAGGAGCTGACTGAACAGAAGGGCTTGACAGCCAAGAAACTACTTTCTAGTCTAGTGAACCAAAGTAAATCACACAAAATGTTTCCTCAATGCAGTCAAGATGTGACCAAATGGCTTGTGCATTCAAATAAATGTGTCTGTGTTTGTCTGTATGTGTGGCCAAGCAACCTTACAGTATGGTCAAGATGGCAAAAATTAGGAAGAACACATAGGTCAGGAGAGGTTGCAGCAGTTTGCTTTTGTCTGAGTCTACTGGGATGGGAAAGATTTTGGTCCCTCCTCTCTTCTTCCTCTGCTGAGTTAATGAACGGAAACGCCTTTTGTACTTGGTACTCAGTTTGCAGCAACTGAAAAAAAAAAGCAGAGGAAAAGGGGGAAAAGTGGGAGGAGAAGAGAGAAAATGGAACATTTTAAAAACAGCTGAAAAAGTGGGATGATACAGAATTAATCAGGACTGTTCCTGCCAAATTTAGGATAGCCAAAGGGTATGTCATACCAAATCACTTTAGTCTAACTCTTTGTCTGCATGGTGAACTATTCCTTATTCTTGATTTAATCAATGGTTATATTATTTTTGCAGTGAAATTCCTTGCGTAGATAAATCTATGTCTGTACATGTGTGTGTGTCACTATTTTTCATCTCTCTCTTTTTATTTTGACTCAAATTATTGCTTCATGAGTTTTTCATATTCCCAGTCTTCCATTACAAAAGAATCAGAAACTCCCAAAGGGGTTACATAGACTGGAGGGGAAAAATGCAGCAAATTGTTAGCTGTTTGAGATTTGTGTCTCATGTGTTTTAATCCTCATAAATAGGGTGTATTTTAGTGCTTG
This sequence comes from Ctenosaura bakeri, assembly GCA_948474755.1. Classification (NCBI taxonomy): domain Eukaryota; kingdom Metazoa; phylum Chordata; class Lepidosauria; order Squamata; family Iguanidae; genus Ctenosaura; species Ctenosaura bakeri. The sequence continues at coordinate 33,193 of CAOLHI010002384.1, read as the reverse complement.
CACTACAAAGATTTCATTTGATTGCTAACAGAGCATCCTCAATGCACTGTACAAACTTATTAGGTTAGGAGAGACATAGGATCAGATTGTTACTTTGTTTGTTGCTTGTTTGACTCTAAGGAAACTTATCTTTTAGATTTTCCTGCGAAATGAGGTGCCTAAAGCAGCTAACATTATCATAATGTAACATAAAACGGGTTAACAATAAGCAACATCAGATAAAAGCAAAACAGTGAGTTAAAACTAGTCTTAATCACATCTCAAGTAGTTTTATTGAATTGCCTCCCCTCATATTTAGCTTGGCTCTTGAGGTTTTGAATTAAGCTGTAAGAGAAGATGAGAGAATGAAGGATATAAAGATTAAAAAAGGAAACATTTAAGTTAAAGGCATTTGCCCTATTGCATGATGTCATTGCTTACCAGGGCCATTTCTGTCCAATGCTATTGCAGTGCTATTATTCCACTTTCAACATCCTGTGGAAATCTGGGATCTGTAGTTTACTGAGGCCAAAGAGCTCTCTGGCTGAGAATTCTCAATGCACCTCCCTAAATTGCAAATGCCAGAATTCCATAGGATGTTGAAAGTGGAATAATAGCACTATAACAGTGTAGTGTGGAAATGGCCCAGGTGTTGTCACATCCCTAAATGTCATGATCCCATTGTATATCCCACAATGATCCCATCAGCTGCAGGTGTGCGGTAAGGGCTGAAGCACTATCAAGCGTTTCCATCCTTGGTGCAGCGTAGGAAGAGGCGGGCTCTACTGCAGAAGGAAGGAGCATGTCCCTAACACTATCCATCCGCAAATACCTGGTTGGGTGTGGTGGGGAGCATTTGGGTCCTGATCCCATCACGGCAATGCCATTGTTGGGATTGTGATGGGATGATGTGGGATCCAGGTATGGGGTGGGAAGGGCCTTAGAGGCACCAGTGACATTTAACTAACCCTTGTTAGTACAGTGCAGAAGGAGGCACTGGTAGGCCACTTCTGAATGAGTTTTACCATGAAAACCCTTATGATGAAACAACTGAAAATGTAGAGAGAGATAGTGCCAGAAGAAGAGACATCCAGGTCAGGAAGCATCCAACTCACCACTGGGGAATAACAGATGACAAGAATGAGTAGTGCTGTGTCTAATGATTCAAATATGAGCTGATGACATGGGTGAGAAGTGAAAGTCTGAAGCTGCATATGGCACACAACAGGAACATAGAATGTGAGAAGCATCATTCAGGGGAGGCTGGAATTGTAAAACAAGAACTGGAAAGCATAACTAGATATGTTTCTCAAGTATAAGGATATATCATTAAATATCAAAGTCCAAATCATCCGTTCCATTGGATTTCCAGTTTCTGTGTATGGTTGTGAAAGCTGGACAGTGAAGAAACTGGGCACAAAGAGAACCAGTTCATTTGAAATGTGGAGCTGGAGGAGAGTTCTGGATTGCCAAAGAAAGAGCTAAATGGGTCTAAGAACTAATGATGCATGGATTCTCACTAAAAGCCAAAATGACTAATCTGAGGCTGTCATACTTTGCACATATCATGAGATGACACGTCTTGTTGGAAACGACGGTGATGCTTGGTAAAGCAGAAGGCAGTAGGAAAAGAGGAAGACCACATTATAGATGGATTGATTTAATAAAGGAAGCCATGGCCCTGAGATCACGAGACCTGAGAAGGGCAGCTGATGATCTGGTTTCTTGGAAATCTCTCATCATCACTATAGGCTGAAGCAGACTTGATGGCAAATAACAACAAAAACAAAGAACCAGCTGGGTTGTCTCTTTACCACTATCTTGCATTTAATAACTTAATAGTAATGAATTAATAATAAATAACTTAATAACTTAATCATAGAATTAAGTTAAGGCTGAAATGCCAACTTACAGAATTCTAACTTCCATTTTAGTTAAAAAAATACATTTATTTGTTTCTTTCTGCAGAAAATTTCCAACATAATTGATAACATAATTGATTTTAAGAGTTTGCTGCTATCTGCAGTGCATTTATTTTTCAATGTGTGTTAGCCAGTTTGCAGCAATTGAAGCTGACAAGAAAGGGGGAAAGTGGGAAATGGAGAGAGAAACTGAGAACTACCCCTGCCAAACCAGGACAGTTGAATGATATGAAATGGACTGTCCAAGTCATGGGTGATGGTGAGGATAATGAAAATAATTATAATAACAGCAACCAACATCAGTGCCAAATTGAATGAATTGTCCAATTTGTCCTTTCCTTTGAAAGGCCTGCAGGAAATTCTGTCTCAAGCTTTTGTAATTTATTCCGAATTTAATGCAAGTTAAGCTAGACGTATTGTTTCTCTGCCTTCATTCAAATCTCTTATATATTTGTGAACATTGTGAACAAATTTCTTATATATTTGTGAACATTACACTTGGTAAGGATGATATCATCCTTACCAAGTGTCACTATTTACTTTCTCAGCTCTGAGAGACCAAGCTGGGTTCTGTTCTGCACAAGAATACAGATTTTGTGAAATGAGAGTTGTAAATGAGGAGTCATTATTGTTAGTGATGTTGCTGAAGCAAAGGGGAAAACACAGCTGATCTTTCAGTTCCAGATGGAGTTTTCCATTTTACGACAAAAAGGGAGCAGAACCCCCCCCCTTGCCTGTAATGTAATTACATTTTGATTCCACAAACGAGAGAAAATAAACAATTGGCTGTATTGTGCTATGCTTGCGCTATTCTTTCTTTGCGAGTTTGCTGAGGCTTTCCTAAGAAGGGCAATGTGTAGAGCTCCAGTACTGCCAGTAGTTGGGATACTTAATTCTTGCTCAAGGCAAAGCATGCCAAGCAGTTTAACTGTGTACAGAATTAATGCCTGATCTGGCTGTTGCAGTAGGCTACTGGCCATGCATGACTATGGTGGGTCTTAGCTATGCATTCAAATCAAAGGGTATCTGAGATGCTTGTTCAACAGAGCTTCCACAAACTTTGCAAGGATTTGTTTCTATCGGTTGCAAAGAGTAACATAATATGGCTGCATTTCAGCTTCCCCTCAGTGTACTTTTCACAGATGAATGTGTGGCCAAGCAACATCAGAGTGTGGTCAAGACAGCAACAGTTTTTAATGAGGAAGAGCAGGCAAGCTAGGAGAGGCTGCAGCAGCTTCCTTTTGCCTGACCCTACTGGGTAAATGCTCCCTAACCCCACTTCAAAAGCCAGTCAGTTACTCTGAGTTACAAATTTCTGCAGCGCTGGCAAGTGGGGTGCTGCAGGAAGATGCAACCAGATGACTTCCACCAGGGAGTGATGATGTTAGAAGCAGAGATTCCTACGGGGTCATGTCACAACTCTTCATCACACTGTTGCTCACTGGCAGAAGGGAGACGGTCAAGTCATTGTACAGCACCCCATTCACCAGCACTGCAAAACTGCATCCCTTGGGGAAGCTGGCTGACTTTTAAGGGGAGTTTCAGAGGTTGTATCAGAAGCTGGAGCATATCTATGATATCATAGCCACATCCCAATGCAGGATCTTTGCCCTGTCTGTCTGTTTCTTACTGCACCATGTGTAAATGGCTGGGCAGATTTTCACCAAATTCAAGTGGAATGCAATTTAGAACAACAGGGTATGTGATGAAAAAAAGTTATATTTTACTGTTGAACTATTTAGCTATGTAAAAGGGACAGGGGCCATTTCCACATGGCGTTTCCAGGGACAGGGGCCGTTTCCATTTCCAGGGACAGGGGCCATTTCCACATGGCGTTGCCGTCCTGCGAAGGGGACGTGATGGCAGCAATCCATGGGTCGTGCTTTCGCACAACGTCATCATGGTCCTGCAGCCAGCGTGTCCCCACATGTCATGATCGTGGGATATTCACTTAATGGAAAAAATCCATTAAGCACCCACAATTGCATGACATCCCATCACTCCTGGTCATGCAGAAGAGGTGGAAGCGCAATCATGCACTTCCTTCCCCTGAACAGAATGGGAAAGAGGTTGGCTGCAATGTGGAAGGCAGGTGCATGTTGCTTGCGCTCTCTTCTGCTCAGAGCCAGCTGGGTGTGGAGGGGAGTGTTCACGTCGCGCTCTCATCCTGGCAAAGGTGCTGCTGGGATTGTGACCGGATGTAGACAGAAACCATTCAGGTGCAGAAGGGGACTTAATTATAACGTGGCATAGATTAATCAGTTCATTATTACCAGAAATCGAGCTGGGGTTCTGTGTCTTATGGTATACTTAGAAAATGGCTTGACAGAACTAAAACTTGATTAGCCATGCCCTATGAAGAAAGGCTTAGGGAGCTGGGTATGTTTAGTCTGCAGAAGAGAAGGTTAAGAGGGGACATAATAACCATGTTTAAATATTTGAAGGGATGTCATGTTGAGGAGGGAGTGGGCTTATTCTCTGCTGCTCCAGAGACTAGGACAAGGAACAATGGATTCAAGCTGCAAGAAAGGAGATTTCACTTGAACCTCAGGAAGAACTTCCTGATGGTCAGGGCTGTCTGGCAGTGAAATATGCTGCCTCAGAGTGTAGTGGAGTCTCCTTCCTTGGAGGCTTTTAAGCAGAGGCTGGGTGGCCATCTGTTGGGAATGCTTTGATGGGTGTTTGGGGGTTGGACTCGATGGCCCCTGGGGTCCCTTCCAGCAATATGATTCTATGATTCTATGATTATGTAGAAAGGGTGGAGGTCTGTTTATTTATGATATCTTACTTCATATCACAAGATCTCAGATAGCGGGGAGATTCCACTGAAAACCATTTAGAACAGCTTAAAAAAGTAAGAAGAATGTAAAAGTTTAGAACACATAAAACAATTTGAACAGGTTAAAACCATACGTCTACACGTATTCAAGGCAGATCTCTAGACCATGAAGGTTGGAGTAGAAGCATTATAATAAAATCATTTTGCTCCTTTCTGCCATCCCACAGAGGTGGTATCAAAAGTTGCTGAGGATCAACAAGGGATGACCTTTTCATTCACTTGTTTCTACTTTTCATATGATTTCCAGGATGAGAAAGAAAGGGGAGCTGGAGGGCATTGAAAGACTTTGTAAAAAGGATCAACAAGACGAACATCAGATGAGTGGAGCATGGTTCATGTTGATTCAGAGGTAAAATCATTGCATATATAGGAATTCTATGCTGGATTGTTTGACAAGTGTTTTTTCTTTCCTAGCTAATTCCTTAGCCAATTCCTCTATTTGTGTTGAGAAACAGTTGGGTCAGGGAGAAGGTCTAGTACGTGCTGTGCACTGGTAGTAGTATGAGAGCTTTGCAGCGTTTTCTTATATTAAGAATATTTTGGAACGTTTTAAAAATAACATTGTGAACTTCATAAAATATGTTCTGCATGTTCTGCCCCCGAACAAAGTTCTCATTGTGTTTGTGGTGAATCTTATTTCAGAGAGGCTGGGTGAGGAAGCTTGCATAGACATGTGTTGCTGACTAGCAGGGAGATGAAAGAGAATGCATGTATTCTATTTCAGAGACAAAAGATACCAGAAGAATCCTGAAATTGTCTGAAGCCATTTCTGCACTAGACTTTTATAGTGCTATTATTCCACTTTCAACATCCTATGGAATCCTGGGGTTTGCAGTTTCGGGAGGGGCCAGGTGGCCCCTCCCAAAACTGCAAACCCCAGGATTCCATAGGATGTTGAAAGTGGAATAATAGCACTATAAAAGTCTAGTGCAGAAATGGCCTGAGTTTTCTCCTTCAGGGAACAAGACATGCCTTGAAAATAAAGGCAATCATTACAGTTAAATGCACTGTTTTTCAGACAGTATTCCTTTCCTCAAGTTGACACTATTTGTGCTAGTACAGGCCGAATTCAATTAACAAAGGCACTGATAGTGAAGTTCCTTTTTATAATGTCTCTTTCAATGCCCTTCAGCTCCCCTTTCTTTCTCGTCTTGGAACTCATATGAAAAGTGGAAACTAGTGAACGAAAAAGTCATCCCCAGGTATACTTTGGAAGACTGCCTTCAGGTGAACTCTAAAAATTTTAAGATGTTTTTGTTTACTTTATGCAAAACTTACCTGACCTGGTTGGTTTTTTTCTCACTTATGCTTATTGTTAGTATTGAACAAAAAATCCCCTGGAACATGTTGGACTGTTCTTCCTTTTTGCTATGTAGGAACATATTCTTGCTATTCTTTGTCCCTGATTGTATATGTTGATGTTCCACCCTTTGGTGAAAAGGACATATTAAATAAACATGTTGTTTTTACCCCAATGCCAAATTTTCTGTTAAAGCAAGTTCAAGTTCAAGTTTATTGCATTTTAGCAGCCAGCCATTGCACAAAAATGAAAAAAATAAAATAAGATTAGATAAAAAATTAAAGCAGTAATGTCCAGGAACACATTTATTTAATGAAGTTGGGTGCATCTGTATAATAGGGTGATTTAATTGAATAGAAGGACAAAAGAACTGAATTCTTTTTTAACTAGGGGAAAGGAAGGCAGATTCATTGCTTAAATTCTAAAGAATGAAGACACAAAACACAAATTTTAAAAGCCTCCAGTAAAGCGGATCATACTGTATTAGAGAATTTGCTGAAGGGAAAAAAATTGAGAGAAGAGTTGATTCGATTATTTGGGAACGAGAAAGGAAATAATTTGATCAAAATCACAAGGGAAGGAAAACAAAGAAAAAATTGAAGACTCGACCAATACAGAAGAACAGGTCCTCGTTTGTTATCACAAAGACAATAACTTAGCAATCAAGCAGCAAAAAGTCAAAGTACGGATAGCTATGAGACTCTCATCCTTCCCCCAGAACACATTAATTGGAGAGTCCCAGTAAAATGTGGCCTCTGATCCAAAGGTTGATCTGTTACTTATTCAGCTCCTCTTCATTTTTTCTCTCCAATCTGTAAATAGATTCTTCTTCTGAAGCAAGAACAAGTTTATGAATCTTTCTGTGGGTCCAGCTTCAGTTCTGATTACTTTGAAGGGAAGCTTCTATGGTCGTGGAAAGCACCAGAACCAATATGAAGTGGACCAGCTTGGCTCACGATTTGACCGAATTCAATGCAAGTTTACCGTGGATTGAAGTTCATGGAATACAGTGGACCTTTATGCTAACAAAACACAGCTTGGCATTCACACTCGACTTCACAAACACCACTCTTCAGGTTTCTAATATAAAGCAGTCTTGATCTCTGATGACCAACAGATAAAGAGCCTTGTGCATGGATTGTACAGACTAGTGTGTTCAATCCATGTAGCTGATTTGTAGAAGAATATGCCATCTTCCTGGTTTTCTAATTAAAAAAAAAATTAGGAGACTGTGATATAAAGCACACAGAGTAACCATTATTCTCTTGGAGATGCATGTCACAGAGAGAAAAAGAAAGAGGGATAATCTCTGTAATAAAACAATTTTTAAATCTCACATGACATTGTTTATTATTATTTTGGAGATAGGAATCAACACCTTGGATAGCTCTATTATTCAGACTAAAACTCAGGAAAGATTCCATCTGTGTGGAAACCATTCAAGGAATTCAAGGAAGGGAATGCACTAAAGGTAAATTCAACTTTAGATTAGTGTATAGAAGTACATTCAAAATGTATTTCAGGTTTATATTCATAGACTCTGAACCAACAAGTGATAACTATGTTCATAGAAGCCCACTTCTCCATACAAATGATCTTCTTAAAACCAGAACTTATTGCAGGGAAACTTGCACTTTGCTCTGGGAAGCCATTGGTCCTAGCTTCCCATGGATTGTTTTGTTTACAGTTTTTGCACTGTAAAATATGTGCTAATTCTCTTAATGGGTCCATTAACACATCATATAAATGATACATTGGGCCTTTCCACGCGACACTGTTATAATGCTATTGTTCCACTTTCAACATCCTGTGGAATCCTTGGGTTTGCAGTTTAGGGAGGAGAATTTAGAATTCTCAGCCAGAGAGCTCCTTGACGTTAGTAAACTACAAACCCCAGAATTCTGCAAATGTTCTTCACTTTCAAATGACCTTCACTGTCTGTTCTTTGTATAAAACTCGGCTGACAGGCGCAAGTTCATACTCTTTGGAGAAATACTACAATAGCCCCATGCTCCAAGAAGTGGCTATGTTAGTCTGTTGCAGCAAAAAGTGCTATGGTAGGTTAAAGTTTCTCACATTTAATCTAGTACAAGCTTTTGTGGAGTGAGAAAGCAGGCTACAGTCCACAAATGTTCATGTTAAAATAAATTTGAGGGTCTTTAAGGTGCCAAAGTTATTTTTGGATACATGATTTCCAATATTCCTGTTAGCTGCAGATCTTTTGACTGTTCCAAAACATTTTCCCATTCTTTGCGTCCCATCGCTGTCTGACCTTTGGAAACTGCACTGCACTTAATATGCAGTTTCCAAAACAGCAACCAGAAACTCAAGTTTCAGTACAATTTTTCAAATATTAAGGTCTGAGCTTTCAGCAGGCTTTCAGAAAATGCTGCTGCTCAGTGCCAGGTTGGGAAAACATAACTGCCATTCTGGGAATAATCCTGGGTGATCATGCCAACCTGACCTGTATCACAGAGACCTGGTTGGATGGGGCAAGACAGGGGTAATCTCTCTTAGCTTTGCTGACCACATTTCTCTGTGTGGAGCAGGCGAAACCTGCGGAGCAAGGAAGCAGAGTTGTAGTAGTCTATCATGATTCCATCCCTCTGATCAGATGCCCTATCCCACAGTCAGAAGTTTCTGAGAGTGTATATAGCTGTTTCCATAGGTCTGAGGGGGTTGGGCCAACCGATGTTACTTAATTTAGTAAACTCAGCTAAGTAGCTGAATGAACCTTGGGCCAAACATGGCCAAATAAAAATAGATGGAAAGTCCTGGGAAAACAAAAACTGAGTTGGACTTCAAGTACTTCCTAAAACAAACAAACAAACAACCTGCTGGTGCAGCATAGTGAAAAATAGTGTGGTGTCGTGTATGCGTGTGTACATATCTATTTTCCTGGATGTAGGTCCTACGGAGTTCAGTGGGCTTGCTTCTAGGTAAGTGGTGCAGGATGGCAGAGGAGGAGACTGAAACTGCCTTGGTTTGAATCAAACCTCTATTATGGAGAGCTCTCACACAATGTAGAGCAACTGCAGGTAGAGAGTTTGCAAAAACAAGAGTGGGCATGGCACCCCAGTGGCATTGCTTCTACTGACCAACTCCTATATGGGGAGAATAGTGACCCACTCAGCACTGGACTGTTATAGCGCTATTATTCCACTTGCAACTTCCTATGGAATCCTGGGGTTTGCAGTTTCTGGCCCCTCCCAAAACTGCAGACTCCAGGATTCCATAGGATGTTGCAAGTGGAATAATAGCGCTATAACAGTCCAGTGCGGAAATGGCCAGTAATTCTTGCAAGGTTGCTGTAAGGTTTACAGATGAATGATACGTGTGTGAAGTACTTGGAACACTTGAAGGCACTGCACCATCACCACATTCACCATTGGCAAACACATTTTTTTTGCATTGGTATCACTTATCCAATAATTAGTATTTCTTGTTCAAAATTTAGAATATGATGACGTGGAAATTTCAATTTAAAAAAATCCTAAAGGTTTTACTGAAGTCCACGTGAAAAAGTGTTGAGGGTAAAAAGTGTTCTGAGCATTTAGTGTTTTATTTCCGAGTTTCTGAGCAATTCTGAACAAACCATTCTGTCTTCTTGCAAGAACTTCGGGAGGTGGCCCCTCCCGAAACTGCAAACCCCAGGATTCCATAGGATGTTGAAAGTGGAATCATAGTGCTATAACAGGCTAGTGTGAAAATGGCCAATGAGTCTGTTCTACATAGGACTGGGAGTTGGATTTAGATTATTGTGCTGCATTAATATGGATAAGGCCAAGTTATTGCTCATTTATTTTCCACATTTGCCTATCACCCTTTCTCTAAGGAACCAGGGGAGGTGCACATGGGATTATCCCATTTATAGATTGTTGCTGTTGTTTTAGTATGCCTTCAAGTCATTTAAGTTATGGTGACCGAAAGGCAACCCCAACATGGGGTTTTCTTGGCAAGGTTTGTTCAGAGCGGGGTAGCCCTTGCCTTCCTTTGAAACTGAGAGAATGTGACTTGCCCAAGGTCTTGCCCAAGGATTTCATGGCTGAGCAAGGATTCAAACCCTGGTCTCCAGAGTCATAGTCCAGCATTCAGATAACTACACTTCTACATATTTCTCTCTCTGTGTCTCTCTCCCTCTCTCTCTGGGAAAACAGAAAAAATGCAAATTCTATAATCAGAGTCATCTGGTAAATTTTCTGGTAGAGTGAAATAAGAAGTGATGAATCTGCCAACTTCTTTTCTACTCTATTTCTCATTTTTTCCAGCGTTCTTTCCCACTGTTACTCTACCTGCTTGTAAATGTTTTAAAGTCTGCCCAAGTCTTTGTGCATATTTTCTTGCACTTTTCTCCAAATATGCACCTTTTGGTAAGCGCTTTTCTCAGTATGCATCTTTTGCAAGTGATTTCCCATCATAGTTGTGCACACTTTTCTCTAATGCACCCTTTTCTAAGCACATTTCTCTGTTGCAAGCATTTGTGTATTTCATTCAGTGGTGTACCATAACATTCAGAAAAAAAAAACGTGAAGGGAAGAAGGGAAGAAAAGTTAAATTTTAAAAGGAACAAAATGGTAAATTCTTTGTAGTGTAATTTCTATATTTCATTTCTTTCTATTTTGCATTTTTAATCTTTAGGGCTTTTAAGATTTGCATCCAAATGTTGAGAAGCAGAAGACTCTAGCAATCAAGTCCCGCTCTTGAATGCATGTCAAATTTAATACAGAATTTATTGTATTGTTTTGTGTGTGTGCATGGGACTTGAATCGCAATTGTGATTGCAATATTCCAATATTCTATTATACTTGGCCCCTTAGAACCCAGAAGCAGGTACACAAGGTTGTTAAGTCCATATTCAAATGTGAACGAAACAAAAATCTCATCTATCCCTGGAGCAGGAGCCTGGATCAGGGATGACCCCAGTTATTTTGCTGCCCGAATTCATACCATCCAAAGCTCTCCAAATTATTCTGTCACACAAGGCAGAACACTCCATCAGGACTTTTCTCCATTGCTGGTAGTAAAAATGCTAGGATATGCAATTCACTACCCTCTGCTGGCACCCAAAATCTGCTGCCTGAGGCAACTGCCTCACCCTGCCGCTCCTTGCATCACTATGTGTCTTCAGCTGCATCTCCTTTCTTTTCAGTTCTCATTCTGTATCCTCTTAAAACACTGGTGTGTACATTTTCGACCTACTCTCCCTCTGTTCCACAACCCTAAAACCTGAACAGTCAACTTTTCATGCTAGATTCAAAAGAAGAAGGAAGAAGAAGGGTGGGTAATCCAGGCTGTGATCTTGCTTGCTATAATTAGACGGTGACATAAGCCATGTTGACCAAACTTCCATAAAACTGCTGCTGTCATAGCTTCATGTGGGAACCAGCTTATGAAGCAGGTAGCCTTCAGAGTCAATCCAATCTAAGTATAACTTTTGTTGTTCAAGGGACCTAATGCTTTATTGTTCCTCCAGTTCTTCCATTCCTCTATTGTTTTCCTATTGATCTTCTAGTTGCTCACTAGGTTGTTGCTCAGAGCCATTTAGCACTTGTTTTCCTATAAACCCACCAAACTGAATATGTTTGGGTTTAAAAAAACAAAAAGCAGGACTTTAAAGAGAATTGAAACATGTACCATTTCTCCCCTTCCCCCATATTTAATATAGCTAACAAACAGCTTTTTGTTGGGAAAAAGAAAGCCACGTATATAGCTTTGTGGTTTTTTTTGACAGACTGAAATAAAATAGTTAGCCTTCTCAGATGGAAAATGCAAATTTCATTTTTACACACAATTCACCACATTAAATGCAGTGCAGTGACAAGACGCTCAGCTACTTTTCCTGTTTACTTTTCATTTTGTTATCTCTGGTGTTAGAAAAGATCTTGCATAAACCTTTCTCAGCTGCAATAAAAATTCTTTTTGACACGATTATTTAAAATGAGAGAGAAAGAAAAAGGAAAGAAAAGTCATTCTTTGCATTAGGAAATATACTAAAGCACATAAAGGTTCCCCAAAAGTTTGGAAACGGGAGGGAAAAGAAATCTTGAGAGAAGTAAGCTGTATAAATGAGAAAATATTCAAACAGGGCAAGACTATTTCCAGTCTGTGAGCTGGTGAACTCAATGCAGGAAGTAATTCTGCAGTTGAAAAATAAGATCGCATGAAACTTGGCTGCTTATCGTGATAAAAAGGAAAGACATCACTCCATTACAGTAAGCTTTCACTTACTGTAACATGCATCAAGGGGGATTTTTTTTAAAGATGTTGTTTTATTTTTGTCTTGAGTATTGCCAATGTGAATATCAGAAATGCAAACCTTCATGGGATAAATGCAAATACTCCCATATCCACTAAAGAATTCAACTCTGGACATGTTTATCTGGGAGCAAACCCAACAGGAAACAATGGGACTTTCCTGTAGGTAAACACACATAGGGTTGGGTTAGAAATATATAAGAAATATATAAGAAAGAAAAAAGGAAGTTGAAACTATATGTTTGTATATATTTTTAGAAGAAATAGAAATAGAATTAGATGTTGGATAGGTATATAAATTTATAGCTATATAGGTATATAAATTTGTTTGTGTGTGTATATATATATATGTGTGTGTGTGTATGTATGTATGTGTGTGTGTGTGTGTGTGTGTGTGTGTTATATATATATATATATATAAATATATAAATCTCTTAAACTGAAGTACCAATTGATTTTCAATTAATGTAGGAAGGTCATGACAGGGTAGGAGGCTCAAGCCCCCTTGCCCCCAGACTAGGCTAATCTAACTAAAATTATATGGAAAAATTGCACCACCAAAACTCCTGTCTTGTTTATACTTCATAGGAAGGAACGGTCAGTGAGAAGTGTGAAATTGGCCTTCCACATTCACTAGGGTTAGGGGCACAGGACCCCTGAAACATGGGAAAATTGCAAATATCAAAACATGCAGGGAAAGAGACTGAGGCATGGTGGGGAGAGCAGGCACCCAGGGTCAGGGAAAAGAAAGGGAAGCGAGACGGCTCAGCACAGTGGCTCTGTGCTGCCTCTCTCTTGCCCATCTCTTTCCTTGGGTATCTGTGGGGCATTGGGAGGGGGTTTGGGATGCTAACAAATCAGACTGCAAGCCATCTTTCCCGGCCAGGTGCCAGATGGTGGAGGAGGAGGACCAAAGGCAGGTTTTTAAAGGGCTGCATGGTCTGATCAGAGCCACCGAGAAGGAAGGTTTTCCTGGAAAAGATGCATCTGAAGTGCGGGAGGGCAGAGGTTGGAGAAATTCTCAGATAATCAAATTGGTGGAAGTCAAACCCATCAATGAGGGCCAACTGTACCTAGCTATGAAGGAACTAGACCAGATCTTCAAGTGTAGAGATATATAACTGTATACTAATATCATAATGATCCATGTCATTGCATTTCTAATTGTTATATACACTTGTAAAGTTAGACAATGAAGAAAGCTGATAGGAAGAATCATAGAATTGGAAGAGACCACAGGGGCCATCTAGTCCAACCCCCTGCCATGCAGAAACTCACATCTAAGTACTCCCAACAGATGGCCATCCAGCCCCTGCTTTTAAAACCCTCCAAAAAAGGAGACTCCACCACATTCCCAGGCAGTGTATTCCACTGCTGAACAGCAGCAATTTTGCTATGACTTTAATCTTTTCTGGTTTATTCCAGATGTGCACTTCACAAAATCAACCCATTTGAAATGTGATGCTGAATACTGTGGACTGCTAAAAAGACAAATCAATGGGTCCTAGAGCAAATCAGAGAGCGAGCATGGTGTAGTGGTTTGAATGTTAAATTATGACCCTGGAGACCAGAGTTCAATTACCTGCTCAGCTATGGAAATCCACTGGATGACTTTGGGCATCTCACTCTCAGTCCCAGAAAATCCCATGATAGGTTCACCTTAGTGTCACTGTAAGTAAGAAAAGACTTGAAGCCACATGACAACAAGACCAAATCAAGCTTGAACCCTCCCTAAAAGCCAAGATGACTAAACTGAGACCTTCGTATTTTGGCCGTATCATGAGAAGACGTGACTCAATAGGAAAGACAATAATATTTGGTAAGGCAGAAGGGAGTAGGAAAAGAAGCATTAAAGATAGATGGAATCAAGGAAGCCACAGTCCTGAGTCTGCAAGTCCTGAGCAGTGCTGTTGATGATAGAGTGACTTGGAAGTCACCATAAGTCAAAGTTGACTTGAGGACAGTTAACAACAACAAAGCAATGGAACTCAAGGCAATGGCAAAGTTAATTCATGTATCTTCAGGTAACTGCAGTGGTCCTTTCTCATACCTACTATTCACTGGGGTTCCCACAATGAAGAGTTTCCTGGAATATAGCTGAAGTCATTCCCTCTCCCAGGATGAGACTGATTATCTTGTCATTCCTGATCTTTGAATATATTTTCTCTCCGATTCTGAAGAGTGCTAACACTTTGCAAAGCAAAGCAAGGAAAGATCATCCCATTAATTTTTCACAAATGCTGATGTATGTATTGTTAGAAACTTTTAAAGCCTTTAAACTTGTTTTTCACTAATTATTATGATTCATATGTTTTTAGCTTATTTAAATTATTTTTAGGGGTTTAAACTGTTTAACTTCTTTTAATGTTATATGTAAACGGCCCTGAGATCTTTTTGATACAGGATGGGGTATAATTATTTTCATAAATAAATAAGTTTAGTAAATCCTAACAAAGAGACTGTTTTCCTGGGGTTCTAAGATGGAAACATTCTTATCTATCCCTACAGCATGCACCTTGTAGAGCGACAGCAGCTACTGAAAGCAGCATTACAATTATTTTGTAATACAAACCACAAATATAAAATATAACTCCATAGGTGGGGATTTACTCTATGCAGTCCTGAAGCAAGATGTTGACTTTTGTCTTCACTGAAGGTGATATAATGCTTATTCGTAATATAGAAAGTTAGAGAAATGCTGTCCATTTTCCCAGTGTGGCCCAGGGTTGATTTCACTGAAAAGGATCTGTTCTTTGGCACACAATGAAAAAGGCAGAAATGCACACTCATCAACCATGCGCTGCTTCAATTAAAACATAAAGTAAATACCAGCTTAAATTGAAAGCGCTTTTTCACTGAATTAACAACAGTAACATAAAATAAACGATACTGTAGCAATCTAAAGGACACAAGATATACAAATAATCCCATTAAGCAGTCTCGCTGGTGGTATGTAAATAACTTTTCCAGGAAAAAAAAAAATCTCCTTCTCCAAAATCTGTGTACATTTGAGAACAGCCAATTTGTATCAACTTGGTAGCAGTGGAAATTTAATTAAAGAGATAAATAAATCATGAGTGTTGTACGGTGCAAATTTAATTTAAAAAGCACATTGCAGTTATAATTTGACATTCTGAAGCTTCTATTATCCATTGATGTTGCATGGGAACAGTATTATCTCTGCAGACACAATATCCTCTTATCAGTTTCAGAAAGTGTCATGCGAAGACACAGATGAGTAAATGAGTACAGCCTGCTTGCAGAGAAATACACATTCATGACCGAAGGGAGGGAAAGCAGACAAGAATCCAAATATGAAGAAGGAACAGCCAAGATCCTGCCTTGCACTTGTAGAGTGTCCTCCCCACCTTCCCATGTACTCAACCTACCTGTTTTCAAGCTCTGTGTTGCCCTCACAGTCATTCACTGGGCAGGGGAGGACAAGGGGAGAACAGTAGGCAGCCAAGTAGTGGCTGGTTGTGTTCATGTAGTCACCTGCAAAGAAGATGACATCATCATCATCATCATCATCATCATCATCATCACCACCACCACCACAGACCTCTGGAAGACCACCAGAAGGTCCAAGTGGATGCTTGTTTCCTCTTGCAGCCAGCTACAGGAACATAGCCAGCTGTTGTCTAACTGTTCCTGGGCCCACACTGAAAACAAATAGGTGGCTTGGGGAGCAGAGACATGGTGGATAGGGGTGCTGAATTCTTCCATCTGCCATGACTGAAAAAAAGCACATATGTAGGTATAATTTTCAATTATACTTGCATGTATCATTGACATTTCCACCATAGCATTGCACTCCTTGCCATGGAGCCAGAGGAAGCTGAGAGCCCTGCCCCAGCTCAGCCTCACCTCTGTGGAGAGGTAGTTCCATTGGAGGGCTACATTCTGCTTATTACTTCCATACAGTCAAGGAGCCATTGTTGTGGTGTGTCTGTGACCTTATTTTGCATTGACAGAGGCTTCAGCCTTGATTGGCCTGGAAACTGAGTAGATCTGGGCTCTGGATTTGTTATTGTCAGGAATCTCCCCCTGCCGGGCCACAGCCAGCAAGGGAGGAGAGAGGTCAGGAACACTTGGGGAGTCCAAATATACTAAACACCAGGAAAACACAAGCCAAGCCAGGTCAAGATCCAGTCCAAAGGTTCAGGAGGCAGAGATCTGTCCAGAGGGTTTCAGGGAGCAGGAGACACAAAGGTTGTGAAGGCTTGCTAATAATTTGCTGCAAGCAAGGAGCAGCCATGCCGGCAGGCTTAAATAGCCCCTGTGAGCAGGTGCAGCTTGTTAATGTTTCCTTAGCCTAGTCCAAGCAGCCTCCCTCTCAGAAGCCCATTTCAACCTTCTGCGTGATTGAGGGCTGATGGGCACAGCTGGCTGCAACTCCTCCGCATCACTGCTGGTTCCCTCTCCATCATGAGCTGGCTGGGGCAACTCAGTCTCTGTTTGACCTTCCAGTGCAGGAGATGTTTGCAGGTTGGCTTGCTCACTCGCTGGCTTGGCCCTCTGCACAACCAGTTGCTCCTCAATCACAGCATCATCATCTATCACAGTTATAGCACTACTCAACCTTTGTGTAGTGTGGCAGTGTTTTGCAACTTGAACCCGCACCAAAATGTGTAACTGAATGCACAATAAATATGTACATACACGTGCATCTGCAGACACAACGGCACAATATGTGTTGACTTCTCCAGATTGATATTGAATGCCATCAATTCTGCATCGTACCACAACATCCAACCATTTCTGTAGAATAATTTATGCATGGGTGAGACATCAACAGGATTCTAGCCATCATAATTAATATAATTACTACAGATGAAATAGAACCATGTAGGACAATTTCAAAGCAAGCATACAAAAAAATAGAAGCGACTCACTGTAGATGTCAATAGGAAGGGAATGAGAGAGAGAGAGAGAGAGAACACACTAACATTTCCTAACCCAGTTTTCACCCATAATGGAAGCTGCAACTCAACACATCTGGAGGGAACCAGTTTGGTGAGTTGTAGTGCAACTCATCTTTAAAGCAGCAGGTGAGGGAAGAGTGTTATGCCTATTGTTGTGTCACTGAAGACATTGTGACAAGGAAGGGGTTGCAAACAGTCCACATGTGTCAAACCCCAGACCACTGCAGTAACAAAGCAAGTATATCCCTGCTCTATGCCCCTTTCTCAAGGACCTTGCTGGATTGGCTTATTATGCAAAGATATGCAAAGCAAGCCAAGTAATAGATTAATATGCAACATGCCAAATAATCAACCAGACAAAATCTTTTAAAAACATTGACATATTTAACCTCAGTTAACCTAAGACGCTTTAGTAAATCTACTACTTTTTTCCCCTTTTGGTTAAGAAAATATCATCCATCTTCACCTCTTTCAGTCTGTACTCCAGGATAATATGTGCTGTCTCCTAGTTGTTTCACTTCTATTTCCTTGCTTAAATGATGTATGACTTTGTAACTGTCTTCTCTTTCCTCACAACAAGCCATCAGACCATCAAGATAGGTCAAAATAAATGTTGATTTGTTTTTGTATCTTGAATATAGGAATCTGTCAATCTTTCCTTGAGTAAACCTCTTCTTGAGGAGCTTCCTATTCCACTTTTCCTTCTGTTCTCTGGCAATTTTTTTAAAATCCATAAAAAACTTCTGAAATTTGTGCACAAGATGTTTGTTGTTTTTGTCTTCCAAGCCAGGAGGTTGGTCCATATAAATGTCTTCTAAGATTTCCCCATAAAGAAAAACAGTGTTTATCTCTGGATGCTCAACATGCATCTTTCTCACTGCAGCAATGCTCAGGTGTTCTTACTGAAGTCTGTTTCACAGCTGGAGTTAAAATTTGGTCCTAATCTTCTCCAAAATCTTGTGAGTATCCTTTGGCATTTACAGGTTTTCCACAACAGACTAACATGTCCCATGCCTTCAGATTTAAGCCTTGTTTTTCCATTCACATGATCTGGTTATGTGAAAAAAAAAAAAGATCTCCCTGCACTCATACGCAAGTAGATACTGCTTTCAAAATTCCATTTTTTTCCCCATATATATATATATATTTCCATTTGAGTGTGTGGCTTTCAAAGCCAGTTTTTCAACATGGAAAGACTCTCTATAAGAATCGTCCTCATCCTTGTCTGATTTTTGCATCTCTCTCAAAGAAATCTGCTCGACTTGCCTTGCCACATTCCACGCATTGTTTCCTTGTTTCCTTTAGGTCTTCAGCCTTTGTTCTCAAAGCAATTAGCTTGTAAGTGTCCTGTTTTACCTGAGGAAAAACATTTAGCATCTGAAAATGACTTCTTGTGGTGAGGTTGGAAAGGCATTTTGGCTCTTAAAGCTGAAATCTCTTGCAGAGGGGATATCTGCCTTTTTCTTTTCAGATTTACCATTTTCCTCGGCCGTCAATTTATTCATTACTACATTCAGCTAAAGTGTCCTTGTTTATGCTCTCAGGGCATTCACCAAACTCTCAAAGATTTTTTTGACAGTCCCTTAAAAACAGGCAATGATCAATTACAGATTCGACTCCCACTTGATGCTCTTTCCTCCATCGGTAATACCCTTTACATTGGGACAAGCATTCTCAAAGGCCCCTCCCTAAACTGCAAACCCCAGGATTCCATGGGATGTTGAAAGTGGAATAATAGCACTATAACAGGCTAGTGTGGAAATGGCCCAAGTGTGCTGGCTATGAGACAATGAATCTCAAGGTCTTTCATCTCCCAAGCTTGTATCCTTTCTGTATCTGTTGGCCTCTTTCCTTTGAAGACAACCGAGAGCTGGGCTCTTGCTAGCTGAAGCTCCATTCTGGAAATCCAATACGGAAATCCGTATTGAGAAGTTTTTTCCCTGTTGGCTTGGCACTTTGGGTGATCCCCATGCCTCTTTGTTCTCACACATAACCTGGCTTTTCTTTGCCTTGGCGGTTGTTCTCTTCCCATTCCCTTGCCTTTTGGACACGTTTGCTTTCCTTCTCCACACCCAGGCAAAAGGCAAGGGGATGCAGGGAGGCACATGTGGGAGTGGAGGGGAAGGCATGACACACCTTCCTTCTCCATACACTGTGCTCCCCCTCCCATATTGCCTTTTGCCTGGGAGCAAAGAAGGAAGGCACATGCACCTGAGCAAAAGGCAAGGCAATGGGAGGAGAATGGTGGGTGGGGGGACATGCCTACATCTCCTGAATAATCAAATTTGTGAAGGTCAAACCTGCAAATGTGGAGGGAGAACTGTATTTAGTGATTAACTGCATCTGTCTGGAATCTAGGACAAACTTGGGAGAAGTGTGGTTGCTTTACTTTGCAACCCACATGTCTCTCTCTCTGTGTAATTGTAATCCATTTCACTTGTACCTTCCCAGCTTAACACCCCGCCCCAAAAAAAATCACAGAGATTTCTGATATTTGAAGGGATTATGCCCTTTTCTGGATTAAGCTGGGATGGTACAAATGAAGTGGATTACAGTTAGATGGCAAACATTCTATAGAGTAGAAACTTTTGTTTGATATGTGTGATCAGCAAACAAACTGCCCTCTGGGGGCATTTGACGGAAAGTCTTCTTTCCCTTCTCCAAACAAAATAAATAGGTGTGTGCAGGGAATAACTCTCATACTTTGACACTGTATATGGTATTTCTAATGGAAGGTGTTCCTGTCTTTAGCCTAGGGAAGTATTTTTTTTATTTTAATAAATAGCTTTTAAATAAATAGCTTTTATTTATTTGTTTAAATATTTCTGCCCTGCCCTATATTGGAGAATCTTGGGGGATGTACAATAAAATCAGTATGAACAGCTTACAATCTTATAAAATGGTAAGAATTATTGAAACAGACTAAAAGCACATTGAAGAATTTAGCAACTTAAAACATAACAATTGACAAACAGTCAAAACAGTGGAAGAAAATTTAAAACCATGTTATGTTTCTTTGTTTGGATGTGGTCAGCTGATGTTTTAAGAAAGGCTGTGGTGGATTCATAGAAGAGAAGTGAAACATACATTTAATTATGTTTCTCTTTTTGCTACACAGTTCCTAACTGAAGCCATTTCCGCACTAGACTTTTATAGCACTATGATTCCACTTGAAACATCCTATGGAATCCTGCAGTTTGCAGTTGAGGGAGGGGCTGCCCAGCCCCTCCCGAAACTGCAAACCCCAGGATTCCATAGGATGTTTCAAGTGGAATCATAGCACTATAAAAGTCTAGTGCGGAAACGGCCTTAATTGATAACCTCATTGATTTTAGTTAATTAATTTGTATTCTTAAGAGCCAGTGTGAGATAGTGGTCTGAGCACTGGACGAGGGCTCTGGAAGACCAAGGTTTGAATCCCTGTTCAGCCATGGAAACCCACTGAGTGACCTTGGGTTCTTCACATATTCTCAGCCCCCCAAAACTCCATGATAGCTTTATCTAAAGGTTGCCATAAGTTGAAAACTTGAAGTCCCACAACAACAATGCTTCCATGTTTTCACATGTGCGCATCTCACCTTCTCCACTTATCAATCATGTATATGGGATTGCTGATGGCAAAGACTGGAAATAATCTGAGGTTCATATGGTTTAAAAAGAGCAACCATGTCTGTCTCTTGAAAACCAGTCCCTTAAAACTGCAATTTGTTATATGAAGACTTGGCTATACAGTATTTCCAAAACTCAACAGAAGCTGTTATAGAAAAATACTATTCTGGCTGAGATCCTACATCAGATTTGTGTAGAATAAATCTCCACATTCAGCTGTACATTAATTGTGCTATGCAACCCCCGTGGTGAATGGCAATGTTGCAGAACTGAATCATAGACACCAAGAACACAACCAAATCTGTATGTACATCAAGATGTAGTTTGCAATGATCATCCATGCATGATGCACATGAACATCTATGTGCAATGTATACTTATGCATGCACAAGTCTGCATTCACAATCTTGAAAGGAGTCATTCTGCATCATACAAAAATGCCCATCTGGTATTGTAGGAGAACTTATGCCAACAAGACATCAACAGGCTTCCAATCCCGCCTAAGGAGAAGCATTTAACTCAAATGCAACATGGTACTTGATGTACCAAGGAATTTTGATTTTTGAAAGGAAGCAAGGTGCTTGTAATAGGCAAAGAAGAGGGAGCATCTTTCTTTCTTTCTTTCTTTCTTTCTTTCTTTCTTTCTTTCTTTCTTTCTTTCTTTCTGAAATATTATTGTTTATTATCTCAAGATCAACACTTTCCCATGCTCCCTCTGCTGGCTCTAAATGCAGAAGCCAGCTTGCTAAAAGTTGAAACTATCTTGATTGTATATATTAGCACAGTTTTTAGTGACAAAAATAGCTTTGTTTCTCTCTGCTGCCTTCTCCTCCTCTTCCTTCTCCTGTTCCTCTCAGTTGTCTTTTCTGAACTGTACAATTGTGTTTGTTTATGAGTAATTCCACATCTTCCTTTGGAGATTGCTTGGTGATTCACATTTAAGTGCATTTTGTTAAAAATAATAACAGTAAGTGGATCTGCACAGGAAACAGGAAGAAAAATACAGAGAAACTTCTGTAAATTCCATTGATTAAATGGGCCTTTCTGGGTGGGCACTCGTAACTGGATGGGTGGGGAAAGCCTCGTCCTCCAGATGTTGTTGGAGAGTAAACTTCCCATCATCCCTTGTCATCAGTTGGCATGATGGAAGTTTCAATCCAACATATGAAGAGTTACAATTTTCCCCTTCAGAACACTGTGGCCATTTCTGCACTAACCTGTTATAGTGCTATTATTCCACTTTCAACATCCTATGGAATCCTGGGGTTTGCAGTTTAGGGAGGGGGTATTTAGAATTTTCAGCCAGAAAGCCCTTTGGCCTTAGCAAACTATAGACCCCAGGATTCCACAGGATGTTGAAAGGGGAATAATAGCACTATAACAATGTAGGGCAGAAATGGCCCAGGACAAGAACTAGTGAATTCAATTTCCAAGGAAAGTGATTCCATCTAAGTATTAGGAAGGACTTTTTGACTGTAAGAGTTGCTTGACAGTGATATGGACTTAATCTGAAGATCTTTACTTCACCGTTGGAGGTCATCCCTCCACTGATGCAGATTATTCTTATTCCATACTTTTAGGGCTTCTGATGACAAGCTTCTCTGTACTATGTTGGTCCTCAGGACAACAGATACACAGCCCACTTCTGGGTGGTCAAAATGCAACACTCCAGATGTTGAACTGAAATTCCCATCCATTGTAGGCAGTGCAATGGTAAAGGCTGAAGGGATTTGTATCCAACAACATCTGGAAGGATCGGATTTTGTTTCTGTGTCTAATTGTTAGCGCCTGAATGGACTAGACCCACCAAATCAATATAATTTATGGAAGTGTTGACTTACCTAACTTCCCACCAATTAAGCATTGTGCTCACATTAGAACTAGCATCTGGATTTAGGTCCCTGTGGTTACTGTTGTAGACTAAAACAGTCGGTAATACCTGCTGGTGGAACTGAACACATGTTGTGAAGTGTTACAACAAGCTAGGGGTGCAAAAATAGTACAAAATATTTAAAAAATGATCAAAAACATGGGGTTTTTTTTGGAGTTAAGGAATGCTGATAAGAATCCTGGACTAACTGCTCAACATCTTGGATGCACCTTACGAAGAACATGGGCTGGAATCCAATGAAGTGGTGTTACTACCAGCCGAAACAGTGCCTTGCAAATTCAGGGATTGTGCCGTTAACATGACTTTTACTCAGAAGTCCCTCTGCCAAATAATCTTCATAGTGAAGGACTTGTTTATTTATGTTATGTGTGCCTTCAAGCTGCCAGTCAACTTATGGTGACCCTGTGAATTTTGTAGGGTTTTCAAAGGTGAAGGCTACTCAAGAGGGGTTTTTGGCAGTTTCTTCTTCTGAAATATAGCTCTGCGCAAAACTGGCATGTGTTTGTTTTGCGCAAAAGTCCTCAATTGCAACCTTTTTTGTGCAGAAATGTGTAGAAATATTGTTTTCTGCACCAAAAATGCCATTTCTTGAACAAAAAGTGCAGTATTTTTTTTTTTGCACAAAATTCACACATGGTCAATTTGCATTTGTACAGAAAACAGGTTGTTTTTGTTTTTTTTTTTTTGCAAAGAAGACAATAATTCTGCATAGAATAGAATATTTCTTAGTGGCAGTATTATTTTCTGTGAGGAAAATCCTGCTTCTTCTGCAGAAAATGGTGCCTTCTGTGAAAAACAACCATGTGCAAATTTTGCATAAAGTAAGCCCTGAATTGTGAATATCCTTCCAAAACTGAAGACTTTCTCTCATCGGGAAGAAAATTGCTAAAATTATGTGTTGTTTCCTTTGAGAAGAAAGTTGGAGACCAATTATGACAAGCAGTAGTGGATTGTTGGTACATGCCATGCTTTGCCTATTCAATCTCCCTCTTTCTTTCTTTCTCTTTTGGCAAAAGCACAACACAGTTTAAGATTAAAATATCAGAATACACAAGGAAAAGGGCTTTTAATGTGCTGTAGTGTTTGCATTAGTCTTTTGAAATGGACATGTTTTAAAGGTGTTTTTAATTGTATTTATTGTTTAATTATATTTAAACTTCTGTATATTTTAATGATATGAATTTATTTTCTCTATTGGTTTCTACTCTGTAAGTCACTTAGAGTCCAAGGCCCTTTTCGCATTAAGTCTTCTCGCGCGAGCGGGGGAGGGCGGCTCGCACAAGAAGCCTTCTCCGGGAGGCTGCTGCTTCCCCCTCCTTCCTTCCGCAGGCGAAGGAACGAGTGGGGAAGAGGCAGCCTCCCGGAGGCGGCGGCGGCTTGCGTGTCCGTCCATCCCCCCCCGTGCGCGCGAGAGAGAAAGGTGCTCGTCCCGTCCGCCCCCTCGCGTGTGAGAGAGAGAAAGGCGCTCTTCCCTTCCGCCCCCCCGCGCGCGCGCGAAGCAGGACGTGTCGCGTCCGTCACGCTAGTGCCCCGCCCCGTCCCTTCCTTCCACAGGGGCGGAGGGAAGGAAGCGCGACCCGGCCGGCTCCCGGACGCTCCGCACAAGAGGTAAGTGCGCGCAGGCGCCGGGAGCGTTGCGCGAGCGTGGGTGATTTTCGCTTGGAAGCGAAAATCAAAAAACCCGCGCTCGCACCGCTTCAGCCCCATGAGCCCGGCGGAAGTGGGAGTGCGTCGTGCGGAGCGACGCTCCCACTCCCGTGAGGCTCACAGGGCTGTCGCGCGAGAAAAGGCCCGTGCGAAAAGGGCCCAAGAAAAATAAATGTCAGCATTGTCACCGTTGTCATCGCTGTCATCGTCATCATCATCATCACCAAGATGTGGGGGAACTGTTAGTAGAACAGTAAGGAGGCAATGGTATAAATTAAAGATGTCTCTTTCAGGGTGTTAATGAAGTTATAAAAATGTAGATGGTTCTTTTTGGAAAATGAAACAACATGAATTTTATGGTTCAGAGCTATGACACATTACATCTATGGCTGTAAAGTGTGTCTCCATCTTGAAATGTTGCTTTGAGACTCAAATATTTCTTATTGGGACTGAAAGATAAATCACTTTGGATTGTATCTTGCTCAAATATCGGAGAAGAATGGACAATTGATTACATAACTTCATTATTCAAGGTAAACTTATATAACTCTGAAGAGTAATTGCTAAAGCATATGCCACTGCTTTTCATGGTAGAGAAGGAGATAATTATATTTTTTGAAACTGGAGGCTTCCTTTTCTATTAAGAGATCTTCTGTAAATTGGAATTTTGTATGATAATCATGCATCTTAATGATGTGGATAACAATATTGGATTGGATTACAATGTTGTGATTTTTAGATCTTTCTGTGTTGTGTTCATCTGTATATGTGTATGTGTGTAGACTATAGAAATATTCACGTTGCATAACAGTTATTTGCATGTTTATTAGAGCATTCAACGTTGAAGGACCACTACTTATTCATATTTATTAGAAGTGTTTTATTAATTGCTTTTCAGATTAACAGACTCCCCAAAGTGATATAAAACAAACAAACATCAAGAAACATGTTTAAAATAGAGAATTAAAAATTATTTTTATCTTTACAGTTTGTAAGATTGTAAGTAAAAGGATGTATAGTGTTTTGGAATAATAAGCATTTTTGTCTTCCATATTTTTTTTCCATTGTGAGCAGGAGATTTCACCATAAATTTTCTCTATGTCTGACCTATGCTTTCCCCTAAATCTTGCTTCTTCTCTGACATTCACCCCCAAATCTCTACCATCTTCCTCAATCTCCTGTAGGCAGTGATGACTAGTGGGCACTATCTCTGTAGGTCAGTGGATCCAGTCTGGATTTTAGTCAGAAATTGGAAGGAGTCATCCAAGGTGGTGAAGGTGTTTTGGAGAAAGGGGTCAGAGCCTTGGATGACTTCTTTAAAGTCTGACCTAAAACCTGAACTGGAACATGGAAGCCACCAGCTGCCTCTAGGGTTGTTGCACCAGACACTCAGGCCATTTCCGCATTAGCCTGTTATAGCGCGATGATTCCACTTTCAACATCCTCTGGAATCCTGGGGTTTGCAGTTTCGGGAGGGGCCGGCTGGCCCCTCCCGAAACTGCAAACCCCAGGATTCCAGAGGATGTTGAAAGTGGAATCATCACGCTATAACAGGCTAGTGTGGAAATGGCCTCAGTTTACCAGTACCTATAGCAGTAGAGTCCCTTTCTGTCCTGTTTAAAGACAGTGAGTGCCCAGGTGAGCACGTCCATAGTCTGTAGGAACTGGCAGGGAAAATCAGGCTAGTCCCAAGGCTAACATGGGGTTACAAACAGAAGCAAAATCCAGGTAGTCCAAAGGGAATGAGCAGACTTGAGCAGTCTCCAAAGCTGAGAGGAGAGTTGCCTGAAGGATCTGTCCAAAAGCCAGGAAGCCAGAGCTATCAGACAGGGTGGCACAGAAGTTTAGGAGTTGTTGTTCTGCAGCAATGAAATGGCCTCATTCCAGCTGGCCTCATTAGCTCAGCCTCCTGTATTTAAGGTGGAGCAGGGTGTTGCCTGACCTTTTGCTCCCAGGGCTTTAATTTATGTCATTCAAGAGGGTGAAGTAGCTTTTCCTCCTCTACCTGCACTGCAGCTGCTGTCTGGGATGGACTGGACTTGTCTCTGCCAGCTCTTCTCTGGCTTCAACTGGGGCCCATCATCCTGCCGATTCTCTTCCCCTTCTTTTTCTGAGAAAGCCTTTTTAAGTTAGCACATAGCATGTTTTAGCCCCTCCCCCAAAAAGAAAAACATTTTCCTAATAGCTAGCCACATTGCAGTATGCTGATCCCCAGCTACCCAGAGTATCAATTTGATCAGAATGTTTCTGGGTTCACATTTAATCCAGAGGCAGTCCGAGGAATAAAGATAGTGCTGGAAGCTAGTATTTAATCTTGTACTATGTCTTTTTTTTTTAAATAAAATTTGCAAGGGTCCCTGGCTTTTGCAGGAGCTGAGAAATAGTTTGTATATCCTAATCTGTTTGCCAGTTCCATATTGAGAAATGCAGTTGTACTTAATGGAGGCCTTTTTAGGTTGTTTGATTCGGCCATGAAGGGGTGATGTTTGAGGCCAAAAGGCTGGTTAAGTCGACATATGATTGTCCAAATATGACTAATGTGTCTTGAGACCTCTTTCAGACGATTTAAAACAGAAAGCTTAGTTATAATGTGGAAGAGAAAATAAAGGAGAATTGGAGCATAAAAAATGAGTTCAGCATATACAGGGGGTATCCCAATTGTTTCTCTCAGTTACATACATAGAAAGAGAACAAGGAAGAGAGGGAAAAGAAAAAGGACTGGCTTCTTCTAAAATGATACTGGAGAAGATAAAGCTAAGGAACAAGATGTTAAGCAAATTATTGACTGCACTTGATATTTCCCTGAGTTACATCATACAGAATGGAACAAAGCAATGGCAGGTTTATTCAATGGCTTTTGAACTGATTTTGATTTTAAAACTCAGCAATGTGTATAGTCACAAGAAACTGCCATAGGGTCTTTCTGCACCAGACTGTTCTAGTGCTATGATTCCACTTTCAACCTCCTATGGAATCCTGGGGTTTGCAGTTTAGGGAGGGGGCATTTGGAATTCTCAGCCAGAGAGCTCTTTGGCCTCAAGAAACTACAAACCCCGGAATTCCACAGGAAGTTGAAAGTGGAATTATAGTACTATAACAGTGTAGGGCAGAAACGGCCATGGTTGGAAAGGTGCAGGTGCATGGAACCTCCAAAGCCACATTGAGACCTTCAGAATCCCTCCCAAATTAGATTTTTAAATCTGGCAATCCAAGACCTCCCCACTCTTTTGCATCTGTATGCAGAAGGTTGAAAAGTTCAGTCCTTGTCATCTCCAGTCAAAAGGTCTGGGCAGCAAATTATGAGAAAGACCTACAGCTAAAGGCAGCTGCTCTAAATCAGGCTAGACCAGTAATTCCTGAAATCTTAGTTTGAGATATTGCCCTTGCAATAACAGATACTCCACCTTCTACTTTTTTTCATCCCCTTTCCCTCACGTTCATGAGTTTTCTGTCGTTCCTTCTTTCCTTCTCAGCATACAAGGAAGTATCTTAGCCATCATATGTATCTGGAACAGAGGTATAGTATGCAAATATACTTAGCAGGGCATCAGCAAAAGAGACGATATCACCTGCCCGTATACACCATTTAGTAAAGTGTACTCAGTTCTTGACATCTAGCCACCAAAGACCTCTGCAGCTAACATGAAAGTAAGCAAAATGATTGGGGAAGAGCATTTTCCCTTGTTTGTTTCCCTCACCATGGCATCGCTAGTGGCTCATATGCATTTCGTTCCATAGCGAATGGTACCAACGTGTATTATAATGACATGTGTTAGGAAAAACAAACTAAACAATGCAGTATATAATTTTATGGTGGAGTGAGCAGAAAGTAGGTCTGGATGTACTAGTAGACCTTCAGTAATCTGCAGTAGCCTAGCAAAGATTTCTGATTCCCAATTATTGAATAGTAACACCAACCGAATAACTGCCACTGCCTGTGCTAAATTATAAGGCTGATGTAATAGCAAGGAATGGAGTTTCAATGTGGAAGGAGCTCCACTTAGTTCTGTTCTCAAACCTATGGTAAGAATTATTTAGTTTAAGATGAATTTTTTAGTC
The DNA here is from genome assembly GCA_948474755.1 of Ctenosaura bakeri. Lineage (NCBI taxonomy): Eukaryota > Metazoa > Chordata > Lepidosauria > Squamata > Iguanidae > Ctenosaura > Ctenosaura bakeri. The sequence goes on along the minus strand of CAOLHI010002384.1, from coordinate 4,767 downwards.
TATGTTTGGTTAGGGCAGGGTGGAGAATTTCCATAGGGCTGTGTGTGTGTGTGTGTGTGTGTTTTTCTAGTTGTGTGTTTGAGAGACTCACACCCAAAGGGAATGTGGGCCAAGAGGAAGTGGTTGAAGTGGAGTAAAAAATTTAACAGCTAAAATGGAAAAAAGACATCAAAACCAGGTACAAATATGTAAAAGTTGATAAACATATATTACATGCTTTTGCCTAATTAAAACAGATATAACAAATGCAATATATATTTACTATATTCCACCGAACATTAGGAAGTATGTGGGGCCCCTTCCAGATTCATGATTCTCTCTCTATATATACGATATGTACAAGAAAATCTATCCATTTAAAACAGTAAAGTATAAGTTACATTCTAAAAACATATTGAACTTTTTGACACTTTAAAACCAATGAAGGCTTGTCCGTATACAAACTCACACAAACAAACATTGGATGTGAAATGTTTAATAAAAAACTATGTTTTAACTTGGCACCAAAATGAAACCAATGTCAACACGAAAGTGGTCTCTATTAGTTTTATAATAATAATAATGATACTAATAAAAATAGAATGAATAAAATCCCCCCAGCCCAAGAATAATTAATTATTGTTTGAAAAGATTATTTTACTTTAATGCAATTTACTTTTACTTTAATGCAATTTAATACTGTTAAATTGTATTAATTTTAAGTCATTTATGATTAAAATTAATCACAGAAGAAATTAAGTTAATTGTAAAGTGATTTTCATTCATTATGGAATAATTTTAAGTTTTAAATCAACTTGGAAAACCATGAAGCTTTTATTAATTTGTTACACTTAAGTAGCACAGATAGGAATCGGGCAGAAGCAGCAGCCTGTTTGAAGCTTCCTGTTCCAGCTGACTTTGGAAACACTTTGAAAAGCTCACAAAACCAAGGTTTCGGTGTGGCTGGTAAGTGACGGCACAGCTGACAAGGTGAGTCAATGCCTTTTCGCACGGGCCTTTGTGCGCGCGATAGCCCCGTGAGCCTCGCGGGAGTGGGAGCGTCGCTCCGCACGACGCACTCCCACTTCCGCCCGGCTCACGGGGCTGAAGCGGCGCGAGCGCGGGGTTTTGATTTTCGCGTCCAAGCGAAAATCACCCCGCGCTTGCGCAACGCTCCCGGAGCCCACCCGCACTTACCTTTCGTGCGGAGCCTCCGGGAGCCGGCTGGGTCGCGCTTCCTTCCCTCCGCCCCTGCGGAAGGAAGGAGCGGGGTGGGTAGGTAGCGCGACGGACGCGCCGCCCGCTTCGCGCGCGCGGGGGGAGGAATCCGGCGCGCGCGGGGGGAGGAATCTGGAGCGCGCGCGGGGTGGGAATCCGGCGCGAAGTCTCCTGCTTCGCACGGGGGGGAGGGTGGCTTGCGCAACAAGCCTCCTTCGGTGCCGCTTCCCCGCTGGTTCCTTCGCCTGCGGAAGGAAGGAGGGGGAAGCGGCAGCCTCCCGGACGAGCCTTCTTGCACTTGCCGGCCTCCCCCGCTTGCGCTAGAAGCCTCAGTGCGGAAAGGGCCATTGTGGGGTTTGCATTTGGCCTGGTGACTGAAGAAGTAACTTGACTTGATGGACTAGTTGTGTCGTATTAGTTTAATGGTTTGAGTAGCAGATCAGGTTTTATTTATTTATTTATTTTATTCTATGGACTATTTGGGGAACTGTAAAAAGGAAGTTGGGGACAATATGTGCATTGAGAAATCTCAGGATTATAGTAAGGCATCTGAGCTTCTTCTACTGACTCTGGAAGAGTTCGGTTCAAATTCATGGAAGTATAAAATGCAGCTGGTTGCCATGAATTTGGGGTTTTCAGTCTCCTTTCTTTTGACTCAAAGGTATGATAGAGCTAAAATATTAATAAAGACTTAAGGATACTGAGATGCAACCTCAGAGGACTGAGATTAAATCCAATATTTTTTTTGTTTCTTTCACTCCACTGTATTTATCTCTTCCAAGATACCTGGTGGACCTTCTAAATATTGAAATGAAGTTAGCCTTTCTACATTTAATCTACATTTCTAGATTAAATGTTCTTCCATTGGCTGTTTGGATGGGCCAATATAAGAGTGTTTCTATGAAGGACAGAATATGTGGTTGTAATTCTCTCAATAGAAGATTTAACTCATGTATTGCTTGAATGCCCTATTTATAATGATTTTAGGAATAATTATATTTTTCTTTTACTGAAATCTCTTATAGGGAGTTCCTCTTCTGTGAAGGTCTGTTTTCTGTTATTGGATATTGTAAAATATGTGTACTTTAGAACATCCAAATTTCTTGTTAAGGCCTTACAATTATGTGCTGTAAAGTTTAAGGGGGGTATGGAAAGTGATTTGTCTACTGTAGACTAATTATTTTATGTGAACTAATTTATTTGAGTTTTTCCTTTTTTATATTTTTATATAACGGCTAGTTGCTAAAATACAAGAAACTGACTTGACTTGATTATATAAAACAACAACAACTACAACCCCAGTCTGCAACTTCCTTGGAAACTGAAAGTTTGTCTAGTTCCCAGAATATATTCAGATTAGGTGCTGTGCATAGAAACCCAGCAAGTTGCCTTCTACTGGTTCACACAACTTATATAGCCCATTGAGAGAGCATATATACTTTGTATACGGAGGATTCCAACCCTAACATCTCCAGTGAAAACTAACCAGGAGTAGATGACACAAACAATCAGCCCAAATAGCAACTAACCATTGGATCAGATAATATTGAGTGCAATGACCCCTCTTTCTCTGTTGACTATTTACAGAATGCATTTAGTCCAAAATAATACAGCTACACCCATAGCTGATGGATATCAAAATCAAAATACACACATGTGTGTATGTATTTGTCAACATACAGCATCTTAACCCCTTTTAGAGGAGGGTGAAAAACACGTACAAAAATATTTGCCTGCCTTTCTCATAATTTGTCCATTCTTTTTCTTTTCCAGAACTGTTCTAAGGTTGTTGTTGGTGGGGGAGTGTTTTTCTTTAAAAATATGACTCAGCCTGATTGATGTTGGCGAAATCAGACTGCCGGAGGAAGGCTGCTAACTTGAAATAAACAATTCTGTATAAATATTTTCCACTTAGATCAAATCTGGGCTGAGAATAACAAGGGATAATTAGTTATATGAATTCTCTAGGGTGATTAGATTTGTTCTATACAATTTTATGTCTCTCATGAATTGCTGGGTTTAGCACATTACGTTTAATTGACGAGTCCAAACGTGGATGTGGAGACCTCTTGGAAGGAAAAAAAAAGTCCATAAATGTTGCAGCATTGGCTTGTTGAGTTCTTAAAATTTACTCTGCTCCAGTTTTCAGACTTGCATGAAATAAACCAAGAAATGGTCCCTTGAGTCTTTAATACAACAAAGAGAGAATATATCCTTGCTGTCTTTCTGACAAAACTTGCTTAAATTAATGCTGGATATACTCGTGTATAAGTTAACCTCATGTATAAATCGAGGGCAAGTTTTGGAGCCAAAATTATGAACACCTAAAAACAGTGGTGCACGCACTGGTAACTTCACGGCTTGACTTCTGCAATGTGCTCTACATAGGGCTACCCATGTGCTTAGTCCGGAAACTTCAATTAGTTCAGAATATGGCAGCCAGGTTGGTCACTGGTAGACCTAAAACTGACCACGTAACACCAATTCTGAAGTCTTTACATTGGCTGCCTATTAGTTTCCGGGCACAGTACAAGGTGTGGGTTCTTACCTTTAAAGCCCTCCATGGCTTGGGGCCAGCCTACTGTGGGATCGCCTTCTCCCATATAATCCGCCCCGCACATTAAGGTCCTCTGGGAGGAACTTACTGCAGCCAGTCAGAACTAGGTTGGCTGCAGTTACTCAGAGGACCTTCTCTTCTATCGCTCCCAAGTTATGGAATGGCCTGCCGGAGGAGACCCGGCATAAATCCAGTCTTGACTTTAAGACTTTAAAGCAGTCAAGACTGATCTCTTCCGACAGGCCTTCCCAGACTAGTACTCCACCGCCTCCCACCAACTGTCCTCCTGTTCTTAATAGTTAATATGTTTTAGGGGGTTTTAGATGGGTTGGTGGGTGGGGAGGATGGGTTATGTTTTAATTGCTTTTAATGTATTTGTTTTTACTGTTGTAGTACTGCCTCGATCCGTCGGAAGAGGCGGGATATAAATAAATTTTATTATTATTATTATTATTGATTTTGATATGACCCATGGATAACTTGTGGGTCATTTCATGGAGAGGAGAAAGTACCAGCACCACTTCAGGGGTCCAGCCATCCCTGGCTGCCTCCATTTTCTTGCCTAGGCATTTTGTTACTCTACTCAGGCCCTTTCCACAGCACCCTCCCATCCTGCCACGGGGACAGGAGAAGGATGGGACTGCAACAACGCTTCTGCGTGACGTCATCGTGGTCCCATGGAGTTTCAGCAAGTAACAGTAAAACACTGCATAGAAACAATGATATGGATGTCTAGGAACCGTTATATCAACATTACTTTCTTTTCCTTTTGCTGTGCCTGAGAAAATACAAATGAAAGAACTGAAGAACTGGAAAACTCTGGCAGTTTTACGAATTCTCTTAGTTACTTCAGAATTGACTGAATGGAATTCAGGGTGGTGTGAACCCACAGAAAAAAGAAAGGGACAAAGAGGAAAGTGCAAAGACCCACAATACAAATATCAGTTCTTTAGGATCCAGCCTTTGTCTGGAGAAACTGTATACTCAGACACAATTTTGGATATCCTTTCACT